>CAUYLG010005563.1:0-243859 GCA_963573385.1 Cacajao melanocephalus | reverse complement strand
TATTACTCAGCAGTTTCCTTTATATAATCCTTTATATGTAGTCATATATTAGTTTATAGAATTAGTGCCTGAAGTATAACTCATGGCTTACTTATATCTAGCTTATATATATAATCATACTTAGTCCCATGTAGTCTTTCTATATAATCATATAATAACGTACTGCTTACTACTGCTTACTACTACTTAGTACTACTACTTACTGCTTATAGTAGTTTGTAGTAGGACGAATGCCTAGAGCAGTCACAGAACAGAAGCAGCACATGGGAAAACAGCCAGACCAGGATGAGAAACAAAGACCCAGGCGGTGGCGTTCCTGCCTGAAAGGGCATACGCTGTGTGGCAGGCTTGGAGCAAGAGCCTCTCCTCCTGAGAAAGGAGCTGTATACCCTGCATCCAGTTCCTGTGGAAAGTCGGCCTCAGGCCTGAGATCCTGGAAGTCACCGACGGAGAAGAACCCCTCTGGTGTGAGCAGTCACGGCGGCTGTACACCCTGTCAGTCTTTTCTCGCTTCTGTGCTAGCTCAAACCATCCTCCCATAAATATCTTAAGAGAAGAGCACAACTCTGTCAGCTCCCACTGCACTGGCTTACCGTATCCTTCTATTAGAAACCCTTTGAGGTCTCCAGCCCCCAGATAAGAAGTGTTGCACACGACACCTGCTGCACACAGCCCACCTCCTTGCCTCGGTGACCTAATGGGGGTCCTGGACCCCTTTTCTGTACACGACCCTCTACTACTGTGCCTGGCACAGACCCCTACTGTGCACGGCCCACCTCTGCCCAGGTGAGTGGATGTGTGGCGGCTGGCCCCAGGTTGCGGGGAGCATGCAGCATGGGCTGATTGAAAGCGTATCCCAGCGTGAGGGAAAGAGCCGAGCCAGCCCAGACCCAAGCAGAGCTGACATCCAGGAAATGATGGAGGGGCCAAGTGTGGTCGGAATTCACTGGGGAAGAGTGACCCTCCAAGAAGGCCACTCAAGGAAGCTTCATAGAGGAAGCAGCACTTGGGCGAGGCCTTGGGATTGGGGGAGGACCCCGGAGAGGAGCTGCGTCCTTCCAAGACAAAGGGGCTGGAGGTCTGGGTGGGGGCAGAGGAGGGGAGCTGGGGGCTCCATGAGCTGCACAGCAGCAAGGCTGCGCCTGGTGGTCTTGGGTCCCAGAGCCTCCCTGTGGCAGGGCAGGCAATGAGGCAGGGGGCCCATTCGCTGCTCACTGCCTGAGCAACCAGGAGGATTTGGTCTCCAGCCAGCAGCAGGGAGGAAGTGAACATAAATCCATTCCGATGCAAATGTCAAACCAACCGTGCGCAGGAAAACTTAGCAGCTCTGAATGTCAAGGAGGGGTCCCGCTCTAGCTGGCAGTGCGGCGTGGCTGGGCTGTTTCCTCCAGCTCCTGGGCTGTGGGAGGAGGCTGCTGGCGGGGGGCCACCGCCTGGCATGGAGGGGCTACCAGGGCCTTTGAGAATGGAGTGCACCCAGGAGCCAAGCTGGGGACTCACCGCTGACAGAAGGAGCCGCAGCAAGGCACAGCCCGGTCCAGGGACTCCTGTCCGCATGGCCTCTGAGACCTGCGGGAGCCATTGTGCCCAGATGGCCTCCGCTCGAGGCCAGGGCTGCTGATGACAGACCAGGATGCAGAGCAGAAGCGGGTCCTGTGGCGGCGGGGTGGTGTCTGAGCCAGGGCCAAGGACGCAGTGCTGGATTCACATCAGGCCAGGAAAAGGCGGAGGTGCTGCTGGGTCAGTCCCCCGACACCACCTGCTGCCTTACGAGAGCTCCTGCGTGGACAGTGGGAGGGTCTGGGGCTGCTGTCTGGTGTGATACCCGGGGGTCCTGAGTCCAGGCGGGGGCTCCATCCTAAGAGGGGCGTGGGTGACAGGATCCCAAGACATGACCAGGCTGGGTGTGAAGATGAGGGCACGTGAGGCCAGCAGACAGCGCAGGACAAACCGAGGCCAAGCAACCGCTGCAGGGACGCACCCGACATGCGGAGAGGCACAAGGTGATATCTGAGGAAGGAGTGGCAGGGAGGGCATCACAGAGAGACCAGGCTCCGAGTGCCCCCCACCCTCGGAGCCACCTCCAGACCCTGTCACCCCTCAGCCCTCCTCCGGTAGGCTCAGCCTCACCGGCTCCTTCCCTGCCCTCCCCTGCATGCAACAGGCACTCCATAGGTGCTCCTGCCCCTGCGGGAGGCTGGCACAGCTCCCCTTCTCTCTGCTGGCTGATGACGGCAGATCCAGGGGTCCCCGCCCAGGGTCACTCCAGGCCAGAGGGGACACCTGGCTCAGTCCTTGTCTCCTGAGAGGATCACTCGAACCTAACCAGTTTGCTTTTACATTGAAAAAGAAATGAAGTGTTCTGCATTTTATTAAAGCAGATATAGCTGCAAGTGAGTGGGGCTCCCAACGACTCAGCCAAGCTCACATGCTAGGACTTTCCCAGCGTCACCGTCACGCCAGCCGTAGGGGGCGGGGGGGCGGCAGGTGGAAGGCGACCCAGCACCATCTGCAGGACGCAGCTCCAGGCAGAGGGTGGGGGTGCTCGTTCAGGGCAGTGCTGGGGCTCCAAGGAGGAGGCGGGGCTGGAGGTGGACAGGGGAGGGCCAGGAAAGTTCTAGAAGAGAGTAGAGAGGAGGGAAGGCAGGTGTGGGGATGGTGGGGATGGCATAGAGGGCCGCCCTTGGAGGGTCCCAGTGCCGCTGGAGAGCTGGCAGACTTCAGGGCAGGGCACATTGCCGTCGGGGTTCTGCGGCCATGAGGGAGAAGGTGGCCGGAGCTGCGTGAGGAGGCACGTGCCGGGCCGGGCAGAGGGGCTGCAGGAGGAGGTGCAGGAGGAGGTGTGGCCGGGCCAGGCAGACAGACAAGCTCACAGGAGCAAGTGTGCAAGGCCAGCTCTGTACACACAGAAGAAACTTTCAATTGAAATCCTTAAGCCGGCAGCTTGTGGGTTGGTCTGACAGGATCCACCTGCTTATGTCTGCTGTGTGGCTTTGGGGCTCCCTCACCCCGTGGGGGCTCCCTCACTCCTTTGGGGAATGACTCAGGGCTCCTCAGTGAACCCCCACTCCACCTTTGGCAGTTCCTGAGTGTCAGTGGCTCGGACATCTGGGGTTGGTGGTTGGGGTGGGTGGGTGCTGGAAGGTGAGAGGTGCCTGCTGCCTGCCCCTCAGGGACTGCCAGTGACCTGGTGGTTCTGAGTCCTGCCAGGAGTGGGAATCCACGGGTGGCCAGCCTCTGGGTTCTGCCCACAGACTGGCCATTTCCCTGGACCACTTTATTCCACTTTTGGGCCTCAGTTTCCAGTTCTTCAAACCAAAAGGCTGGTGCTATGCGTCCTTCCTACAGCGCAGTTGTACCACCTCAGAGCCGGGGAAGGGGTAAGGAGGGTGTGGACCAGGTGGGAGTTGTGTGGGGTCAGCTCCCAGGTGTGGAAGGTGATGGACAGGGCAGGGAGTGAGGAGCAGGAGCTGACGGGGTGGGGGCTGGAGCGGGGCTGTGCCCATGAGTGAGCTGACCCGGAGGCGGGTTGGGGCAGGGCTATGCCCATGTGTCCACACTGAACACCTGGGAGATGCCAGGAGGTGAGGCCAAGACCCCGGGCCATGGAGGATGAGGGAAGCTGGAGTCCCTGCCCCAGCCTGTGGCTGCTCATACACACTGCCCTGAGCCTTGGCCCAGAGCCCCAGACCTCAGTCTACTCAAAACCGACCACGTTCTTGTAGCTGCTAATCCCAGTTCTGGGCCCATGGAGACTGCCAGGGGCTCACTGAGGTCCCCTCTGCTGACCAAGACCCAGCCCAGGAGGAAGAGGGCTGGGCCAGGGTCTGCCCTTGTTGTTTGTTGAAACTGTAAAATACACAGCATAAGACATAGCATCGTCACAAAGGAAAGCACAGTTCAATGGCTGGAAGTATGTATTCCCACTGTGGCTCAGTGGCTGGAAGTATCACACAGTCCCACTGTGGCTCAGTGGCTGGAAGTATCACACATTCCCGCTGTGGTTCAGTGGCTGGACGTATCACACATTCCTGCTGTGGTTCAGTGGCTGGAAGTATCACACATTCCCGCTGTGGTTCACTGGCTGGAGGTATCACACATTCCTGCTGTGGTTCAGTGGCTGGAGCCTGGGGGCAGGCACCTGTGGCTGGTTTGGGCGTGGTGCTGTGGACTAGGTGTGGGGACGGGTGATGCCCAGTGACTCTCTCCTCAGGGCATGAACGAACTGGGGTGTTGTGGAACAGTGGGGCCGGGGGCCACATGAGTGAGGGGCAGGGGCAGCCCGGTCCTGGGGCCAGAGAAGAGGCCTCTGTGGACCCTCTGTGGCCCCTGGGTTCTCTTGGGGGCCCCAGGCTCTCCCTGCCTCCCCCTGAGGCCTGCAGACACCCAGAAAGATGCTGGGTCTGCTGGGCCTGGCCTCTCCTGGGACCCCTGCAGTCCCTTCCCTCACTGCACCTGGGCAGATGCTGGCCACCAAGTGTCCAGCTGGGTGCCTCCTGTCTGCTGGCTTGGCCCCTCCCCCGTCTTCTTGTCTTGTCTCCTTGCCCCCACCCCCTCCCTGCCCAGATCTTCCTCTGCCCACATCCAGCCTCTGGACAAGCTCTCCTGCCCTCCTCTCCACTGGCTCGCTGAGGCCCTCAGCTTGACACCCCACCCGCCGGCCTGGTCATGGGCGCCCCAGAGGGTGATTCACGCCCCGTGCTGGGTGCAGGGGTCTGCACACCCACACTGCCTTCTCCTGCTGTGACCCCGAGTTCCATGGGCACCACTGGGCTCCTCCCCAACCTGAGGGTTCTCTCACAAAGGGGACACATTTGTCAGAGCCCCCGAGTGCTCCAGTCTGAAGGGGACTTGGGGATGGGGGCATATGTGAGGGTCTGGGAGGGGCCAAAGGAGCCATGGTCACTGTGGTGGGGGGAAGCAGGGTGGGAAGTGGGGTGGGAGGGCCGCCTGCCAAGGGGTCTCCCGGGGTGCTCAGGAGTTCCCTATCCGGGGGCAGCCAGAGAGTGAGTGCAGAGCCCCACCAGGAGCTGGGCCTGCAGAGCCTCAATAGGGATGGACTCCATGCTCCCCTCTAGGGAAGGACCCCACGCCCCACTCCAGGGAAGGACCCCATACCCCTATCCAGAGACAGACCCTGCACTTCATTCGTTCTCTCACTCGCTCATTCATTCATTCACCAAACAGCCACGTGCCCCAAGACCTCCCAAAGGTGGAGTCCAACAGGAGCCCGGGCTCATGGAGCCCGAGCCAGATCCTGCGCAGGAACTGCAGAATTCAACAGGTCCTGACTGCTGCTCCAGAGAGAGATGGGTGAACAGAAATGCCTGCCCAAGACCTGGGGGTGGGGGACCTCCCACACCACCCTTCCCCGTGCCCAGGGCTTTGTGGGGCCTGCGGGAGCCAGGTGACAGCAGGATGTGACTCTGCCTGAGCAGGGATCTGCGGGGACACAGGTGGCCGAGTCAGGACCCGGCTCTGCTATGGCTCCAGCACCCCCCGCAGGCTCTGGGTCCAGCAGTGCAGAATCACACGCAGTCCCTGCAGCTACTGGGGGCCGGGGACACCCCACGCACTCCAAGTCCCCTCCTGTGGAGTGGGGTGACAGTGCGGCCGGGGGCAGGTGGCACGGGAGCACCATGTGGGCACGCCGTGGCGGATCCTTGGTGGCGTATGTGGAGCCAAAAGGAGTGTGGCACGTGTCACAGAGAGCCCCTGGCACTGGGGTGGGTGGTGCAAATGGGGGGGAGGGCTCCTTTCCCACTAAGAGCTGAGTAGACCCCCAGTCCCCGCTGCTCTTGATGGCCGAGACGCAGCGGCGCTCGGCGCTGGGGTCCAGGGCCACAGACAGGACCTCTGCAGACCCAGGCCCGGCACAGGGCAGGTGTCGAGGGAGGAGGGGCTCCAGCCTCCCCACTGAGAGATAATGAATTTCTGGTGTTTGGAGGCCGAGATTTGACATATTCCCTGGTGGCCCAAGGAAACCGGCACAGCACAGGCCTTCATGGCCCCAGGGCAGAGTGCGGACTGGGAGGGGCCTTCCCTGCCCCAACCCTGGGTCCCCGACCTGGAGACCGGCCACCCAGAGACAGCCAGTGTGAGTGAGGAGGCCACACACTATCCAGGTTGAATCACTGTGTTTTACTGAGTGCACAGGTCCACCTGGCATCCGAACTCGTCCCTGTGACAGCAGGGATCCCCAGAACCTTCCACGGCTGTCCCGGCCTCGGGACCCCACACCCGAAGCCCCCCGCAAACCTGCACTGGCGTTCCTGCGGCTCTGGCATCAACCTGTCTGTGTGAGTAAGTTACTATCTCGGCTAATCTGTTAGAAAACTAGAGTTCATTCCCTGGGTGTCTATCCCTAGAAACGGACGCTGCACAAAGTGGAGATTGAGGTGTGCGGGTAACACATCCACCGAAAAAAGGCCTGGTCACTACGGCACAAGGACACATATAAAATGGCCAGAAGTGTGCGTCGGTACTGAAGGCATTATGAAAGATTCTTTGGAGCATGAACAGAAGTGCAGACAGCCAGAGGCAACGGCGCAGACGGGGAAGCCGCAGCCAGCGTCACGGCCGGAGGATGGCAGACCGCAGTGGAGTGGGGCGCGGGCATGGCAGGCGCGCATGGCTGAGTGGATCCCAGGCAGGTGGGTGGCATCTAGCAGGACCACTGGCTCTGGGCGCCTCGGTGTGAGACTCCTCCTGCCCTGCGCTCGTCTCTGGAACCTGTCCCTCGGGTCCCTCGCCCACCCAGCCTGGAGGCAGGGTCCAGAGCATCCGTGCCTGGCCAAGCCAGGGGGCGTGGGGTGACCTCAGGGAGTTCCTGTCCACATGCATTAAGGCAACGACTTTGTAAAAGCCAGGCGGAGTTGGCGTGGGGCGTATGGGGGAGTGCACGCACCCGCCTGGCAGCCCCGGGGACCGGCCCCTCCTCGCTGGCACCTGGCCGAGTCAGACGCCAGGACCTCAGGATGAGCCACTGGCCAGACCATGTCCTCGGCCAGCCAGAGCCACCAGGGCAAGTGTCCAAGCCCAGAGTGCACTCAACCCCACCCCACAAACGCCTTTTCAAACAGAACAGGGCCCTCCCTCCCAAGCAGCCCCTTCTAGTCCCACCTCCACCATCTCCCACAACCTCGCCTGTGACATTACCTCTCCTGGGGTCTGCTGTCAGCCCCACTCTTACAGGATAGCAGAGTTCGGCAAACCGTGACCTCCATCCACCCATGCTCCCAGGGTCACGGAAAGCCTCTCGGTGTGCACAGCTTCTCCAGGCCTCCCTTGGCCCCAGAGTCCGTCATCCCATGTACTTCAGGAAGCCTCCCCCCGCCCCCAGCTGTCTCTCCTACTCCTTGGCACTGTGCTGGGGCTGAAGTGGAGCCTGCCCCCCTGTGTGGGAACATGGGACGGCTGGCCTGGCACAGCCACAGAGGCCCCCAGGCAGCCATTCCGACCTGCAGCCCCCAAGGGCCCTGCCCAGGCCTCTTCACCCCACCCTCATGCCCTGAACATACATCCATGTGGCCTGGGAGTTCTGCGTGGGTGTGGGAGGCACTGGACAGGGTCAGGGGACACCCAAGCACTAAGTGCCCACCACTCAGAGCTTAGCCCCTGCCAGGCACCCTCCACGCAGGTCTGCGCCTTCCGCACGCCCTTCCCACCCCACGTGGTTCAAGGGTTTGTGCCACTGGGGCTGGGCGGTGTCAGCCTGTGACCTTGCAAACGGCCCCGGCCTCCACCCTGTGCAGCATTCACAGCTCAAGGCGGTGGGGACAACATGGGCGTTTCTGCAAAGCTCTGCCAGTTCTTTCAGCTCCTTGGCTTCTGGGAAACAACCAGAAATAGCTCAGGGCCCAGCTCTTTCCAAGGAGAAGTGGGGGGTCCCTGACTGTGGGGGATGGAGCCCAGTTGGGGTCTTCCTCCCTTTCTCTCCAGCAGCAGGGTCACGGAGACCTCCAGCCTGAGGGGAGTGGGTCGTCTTGACGCAGAGTAAACATTAAAACACACGCGTGCTGGCTGCGGCTCTCTTCTGGGTGGGGCCTGGGGCAATGAGACTCACAGCTCCAACACTGCCCCCTAGAGAAGCCCTCATAGTGCCTGAGGCAACTGCAGCCTCCAAGTGGGAGCTTGAGACGAGGCCCCCAAAAGGGAGGGGCATCGCTGAGGGGCAGCGCCCTCCAGTGGGGCGTGTCAGGCACCTGCCACACTAGGACCTGGGTGCGGGAGGCATGGGAGGGGCCTCCCCCAGTGTGTCCCAGCCGCGGTAGCAACCGGAAGATTCACGGACTGTGATTTTACACGGACAAGAGAGGGAGAAGCTGTGCCAGGGAACCCGAGGGGCGGCAGCACCTGCCGGGGGCCGGGGCCAGGGATTCGAGGCTGGGCCACTCGTCCCAGGAGGGTAAGGGGAGTGGCCAGCACCACCAGGGCAGACCAAATACAGGAGCCACCCAGACACCCATACGGACGCCAGGGTGTCTTGGCATCCAGCAGAATCCCTCCTCTGGATGGCCGCCAGGTTGTTGGGGGACAGGAAGCGTGAGACCCTGACTGGGCCCTGCCTGGACCTCTGCCACTGCGGCCCAGGAGCCCAGACAGCCGGGCACCCCACCACAGGACCCCTAAAACCACAGTGACTCCTTGTGGCTCCTCGCTGGGCAGCTTAAACCCAGCAGGGTCAAAGAAAAAGACCAGAGACAGAAGGGCGAGGAGTGTGCACACACGTGAGAGTCAGCACATATGTGCGCCATGTGTGTGCCGTGTCTGTGCGCTTGAGTGTGCACGTGCACTGCATGGTCTGTGTATACATGTGTGTGCTGTGTGGTCTGTGCACGTTTGTATATGTGTGTACTGTGTGTGGTCTCTACATGTGTGCGTGTGTGTGTGTGTGCTGTGTGGTCTGTATACTGTGTGTGCACAGGTGTGGGTGTGTGCATGTGTGGTCTGTGACCATGTGTGTACATGTGTGAGCATGTGTGTAAATGTGCATGTCTATACCTGTATGAAGGCATGCCTGTGCATGTGTGCACGTGTGCTATGTGATCTGTGTAAGCACATGTACATGTAAGTGTGTGTGTGTCTACGCAGGCTTGAGTGAGCATGTGTGTGTGCTCTGTGCATGGTCTCGTGTGTGTGTGTAAGCATGTGTGTGCATGCCTGTGTATACAGGTGTGTGCTATATGCTTTTGCGTATGTGTGGTCTATCAGGGTCTTGTGTGTGTGCCTGTGTGTAAGTGTGCATGTGTATGCCTGTATGCAGGCATGTGTGTACACGTGTGTACACATGCATGTGCATGTGTGTAGACATGTGTATGCCTGTGTGCATGTGTGCACATGTGTAGGCTGTGGGTGGTCTGTACACATTTATGTGTGTGTAAGCCTGTGTGTGTATGCCTGCATGCAGGTGTGTGTGAGCCAGTGGCATGTGAAGATGTGTGATCTAAAAAGCATTGTGGGAAGCACTTTGCCATGAGGTGGCACTGGCCCTTGGCCACGCTTGGTCACATAGACCCCCGAGGCAGCACCACGCCACCTCCAGCCTCCTTCCTGCTGCACTTGTCTGAGGTGGGGCCCCGGGCGGTGGGTGGCTGCACTGCTCAGGCTAGAGTCTGGGGGAGCCCGAGAGAGCCTCTACCCTGTTGTCTCCCAAAAACAGGGCCCCCAACCAACCCAGGACATGCACCCTCCATCTTCCCAGGGCCTAGAGATTTTCCAGGGGACGCGCCATGTGCTCCTTGCTGGACATGAGTCTAGCCCCAGTCCCTCCTGCTGGGCGGCCAGCTTCTGGGAGGGAAGGGATTGGCCTGTCCTCCCCCTGCTGCAGAACCCCCACCTGTGCCCAGGTGCTCATGCCTCAGAGGCCTTGCGGAGGAAAGAGCAAGTGGGCCGCGCCTGGGAGGGGCACACAGCACAGTCTCCCTCGGTCCCAGGTCTCCCTTCTCCAGGGTGCTGGAGCCTGGGTAGCTGAGACAGGACTGGAGATGTGGGGAGCAGCGGCTGGGGCTGGGGCTGCATTGGGTGGGACGCACTCATACCCGTCTGTGGGCCCCGCTGCGGATTCCCTGTCCCACAACAGGAAGGCAAAGGGACACGGACCCAGGGTTCTAACCAGCCAGTGGGAGAGGGCAAGGGCACCACCCAGGGAAACACGCAGCCACGGTCTCACCAGAAGGGACGCAGAGCCCGAGGCCACACACACGCTGCCTTTGGGAACCGAGCAGACAGCCCATGGGAGCCTGGACAGTGGCTTCTGAGTCCCCCCAGTTGGCACCTCCTTGGGACAGGCAGATGCACCCAGACAGTGGGGCCTGGGAGTGCCCTGGCCGGGCTGAGGTAGGCACAGAGGCCAGGGCAGCAGCCCCCCACAATGGACGCCAGAGATGGCTCCCTAAAGACTCTGAGCGCCAGGACCCCTGCCTGCCAGGGGCGTACGACCTTCAGATGCTGCTTTCTAAGTCCTCCCCCTTAGGACGGGTTCCCTGGCTGACCTCAGGGCCTCAGGACCTCCTAGCCCAGCCAACTAAACTTAAAACAAAGATGGAGGAGGAACGTGCCAGGGGTCCTCCTGCACCGGCTCTTTGTGGTATTTGTGCTACGACTCCAGCCCTGCTCACTCCCAGGGTGCCCAGGCCCTCCTGTAATGCCATCACCCCAAATGTCAGATGCTCCTGGGCTCGGGTGCTGAAGCCTGGAGCTAGGGGCCCGCTCTGCCTGTCACTCCCCCATCAAAGCCGGCTGCCCCCAGGGCCACAGTGTCCACAATAGGAGGGACATGGGATGGTGCGCCCCTGAGGCCCAAGACGCCAAGAAGCCCCAGCTAAGGGACTGGTCAGTGAAGGAGAAGGGGCAGTCAGCTCCAGGGGGCAAGAGAGCCAGGGAGGGCCCTCAGCTGACAGAGGCAGAAGTGGGTTCCTCTGGGAAGGCAGGGAGGGCGGCCTGTACTGGCCATGTGGGCGTCCAGTAGGTATGGAGGCTTTCCTGGCCTGTGGCGTCATGGCCTTGCCCTGCCCAAGTCTGTTGGGGCACTGGTGGGCACAGGAAAGGTGGGGCCCTGGTGAAGGACTGTGAGGCCTGCTCATCAGGCAGCACCCGGCCAGGGAAGTCAGGAGAGAGGAGAGGACTTGGGGTCCTGCCCCTCAGGTCTCCAACGCTGGGGTGCTGCTGGCTCTCACACGCCCCAGGAGAGCCCAGGGCAAGGCGACAGGAGCCCCCAGGGCCCCCTTTCTGAAGACCCTACAGAGCTGGGCCCTCCGATAGAGGCTGAGACCAGAGGGTGAAATGTCCACTCTAGGCTCCAGTTTGGTTCCCAGGCCCCACCCGTTCCTCAGCAGCAGGCAACGGCCTCCAGCTCGGGGTTGGCTCTCATCAAAAGACCCTCAGATCCCAGAAGGTACAGGGAGAAGACACGTACCAGCAGCTCTGTCGTTGGGCGCCCCCAGGTAGGGGACAGGAAAGACCACTTGGGGGGTCAGGTGTGAGGGCTGGCCACACCCACCTGCAGCCGACCAGAAACCCCTCCAGGCCCCACGACCCACAGGTCCTCACGGAACAGGCCTGCCCTCACGTCCCGTCCCCAAGGCTCTGCTCCCTGAGCGCACCCCCCGCCCTGGCATTCCCTGGCCTGTCGCCACGCCTGCCACACCCGCCACACCTCGTCATCACTCCTGCCTTCCTCACCCCGGGCGACGAAGTCCGCTGCAGCCCCGAGCCAAGCAGGCAGGGCGGCCTTGCTGCTCCACGCTGCTCCCAAGCCATGAGGCCCTGCCCGGCCCTCCAGCCCCTGCTGGAAAATAACTTTTGTAAAAGGTCACTGCCAGGAGCCGTCCTTCAGCCCACACAGGCCCCTCCAGGGCCTACTTCCCTGCCACACTCAGTTATTACAAGAAAAGGGCCCCAAAGGGTTCCCGCCTCAAAACCTCGGAGGCAAGGTGTTAGGGGGGCCTCACTTCCTGGGCCCGGCCCAGCCCACATCACCAAAGGGGCCCTCGCCGGTGGCAGAGCGTGGCGGGGGCCCGCACGGGGTGCAGAGGTCTGAATCAGTGTCCGACTCGCCCTCTGCGATGTAGGGCCTGACTTTGGCACAGGGCGCCACGGCCGCATAGCAGCTGTTGAGGGCGTCCAGGTTCTCCTTGGACTGGGAGATGCTGAAGCCGCTGAAGGAACGCTCCAGCTCCTCATGGTCCACAGACGGGATGGAGATGGAGGTGTCGCTGTCCCGCAGGGCCCCCTCGGGGGGGCGGCAGCCCAGGGCATCCTCCTGACGCAGGAACTCCGTGCTGGCGCGGTTGCCCCCGCCGTAGGCGGACAGGGACCGCTCGTGGGCGGGTGGCGGCGGGATGCGCACCAGGGAGCCTTGGTCCCCCACGGGGGAGGTGCCATGGCCTGGGCGCGGGTGGCTCTGCGGCTGCCAGGAGGTGGAGGGCGGACACTGGGCGGGGGGCGCGGCCGGGGGTGCCGAGAAGTTCTTCTGGCCGGTGGAGCTGCTGGAGCGCACGATCTTGACGATGCAGCCATGCCTGTCCACGTGCTCCCTGCTGTCTTCCGGGCTGTGGTACGGTGGCGCGGGCTCAGGCTCCTTGGCCCCGAAATAAGCCTCGGTCTCCGTTGGGGGGATGCCCATGCGCTGCATGTAGATGTTAACCAGGAAGTCCAGCTTCTTCTCCATGGACAAGACCTGCAAGACGGGTGGCTGGGCTGCCGGGGCCAGTCCCAGGAGAGGGAGCACCCGGGCTGGTCCCAGGAAACGGGGGGACCCGGGCTGCTCTCAGGAAATGGGGGGACCCGGGCTGGTCCCAGGAAACAGGGGACCGGGGCTGGTCCCAGGAGGTGGGGGGACCTGAGCTGCTCCCAGGAAATGGGGGACCCAGGCTGGTCCTAGGAGATGGGGAGACCCGGGCTGCTCCCTGGAAAGGGGCGGGGGGAGGGGGAAGGGGGACCCCTGTTCCCTGGAAGCTGGAGGAGCCGGAGAGGAGGCCCAGGAGCAGCTCCTGCTCCTTCCCAGACCCCCGAGGCTCAGCCTCCAGCTCCACCCTGTATTCAGAGCCAGGCCCTCCTGCTGTCCACCAGGGAACCCCGTTCAATGAAAACCCCACCGGGTAGGACCTGGCAGTTCCTCACTCACTGCTCAGGCCCGGCTCTCAGAGGCAGACCCCAAGACAAGCATCCTGAGTGATAGTTTCTGGGAATGCACCCCCAGAAGAGAATGGCTGGGGTGGCGAGCAAGGAGGACAGAGAGGAGGAAGGCCAGGCAGGTGCAACAGGACCCTGAGGACCCGCCTCCCAGCAACCCCCACCCAGGACTCCTGGATACTTTGGACCTTCAGTACTGTCAGGAGGGAAGGCACCGCAGGCTGGGAGTGGAAGGCTCACGGGGGGTGTGAGGGGTCTGCACCTCAGGCAGGGGGTGGAGGTCTCACGGGGGGTGTGAGGGGTCTGCCCAGAGCAGCTGTCAGTGGTGACAGGGCCATGTGCCCCCTAGACTTGAGGAGCCTTCCCGTGAAGGGACTCCTTGGAGCACCCAGCCCGAGGCCCACACTGCCACAGGCTGACCACAGGGGCCCCGGGACAGCAGCACCACAGCCCCCGACCCACAGCCCTCCCGCCCAGCTGGCCTCTCACCTGCTTCTCCACCTTCCCGAGCCGTCCCATCATGCTGGGGTCCTCAGGCAGCTCCGCCTCGGCCGGGCCCTTGGTGCGGTCCTTGTCCGTGATCGCTGGGCCCCGCCCCACGATCTGGTCCACTCTACCGGGAACAGAGACCCCAAAGCATGAGTTTGGGTGGGTGCAGCAGGCCCTTGCCCTCTCCTCCTGGGCCAGGCCACGGTGCCCGGGGTCTAGGCTGCAGGCCCAGCCAGAGCCGACCAGGGGGGCAGCAGGTGCCAGGACAGACGGATGGGGTGCGCCCTGTCCTCAGCCGCCTTCTGGCACTGCAAGGGTCTGCTCCTGCCCGCTCCGTCCCCGAGGGGCCTGGCACATTAGGAGGAGTAAAGTGAGGAAGCTCCCACTGGGCCAGGTCGCCGGCTTCTCCGAGGGCTCCCGCTCCACACCGCCCACTCCAGCCGGCCCCACCTGCTCACCCGCTTCCCTGCCCAAGGCCCGTTGGCCCCACAGCCCACGGAGGCCCAGAGGATCTCCCACTGCAGGGCCCCTCCCCTTCCCAGTGCCCAGCCCCACTCCACAGCTTTACTCCTACGTAATGTGCCACTAGGGCCGTTGGCCCCTCCAGGTCTGATGGGGACAGAGTTAAATGTCTGCAGCGGGAATGACGGAAGCAGAAAGGCGTGAGCGGCGGCTCATGCACCAGGACAAGGAGGGAGGGGCACAGACAGCACAGGAGCCAACGCACAGACCAGAGGAGGGCAGACAAAGCAGCCAGGGTCTGTGTGTGCACATGTGTGCTCAGGGTACATGTGTGTACTCATGCGAGGGTGTGTGTGTGCACGTGTGTCCTCATTCGATGGTGTGTGTGCATGTGTGTGTGCTCAGGGTGCATGTGTGTACTTATGGGGTGCATGTGTGTGCTCATACAAGGGTGTGTATGCATGTGTCTGTGCTCAGGGTGCGTGTGCTCATGCAAGGGTGTATGTGTGCAAGTGTGTGTTCTCATGCAAGGGTGTGTGTGTGTGTGTGCTCAGGGTGCATGTGTCCTCATGCTAGGATGTATGTGCGCACGTGTGTCCTCATGCGAGGGTGTGTGTGCACGTGTGTGCTCAGGGTGCATGTGTGTGTTCATGCGAGTATGTGAGCACGTTTGTGTCCTCATGCGAGGGTGTGCACATGTGTGCTCAGGGTGCACGTGTGTGCTCATGCAAGGGTGTGTGTGCACATGTGCACTCCGGGTGATGCAAGGGTGTGTGCAGGTGTGTGTGTGGTCATGGGGCATTTATGTCCTTATGCGAGGGTGTGTGTGCACTCAGGGTGCATGTGTGTGACCTCATGCGAGGGTGTGTGTGTGCACGTGTGTGGTCAGGGTGAATGTCCTCATGCAAGGGTCTGTGTGTGCACTCGGTGCATGTGTGTGACCTCATGTGGAGGTCTGTGTGTGCACGTCTGTGTGCATATGTGCACGTGTGTGAGCTCAGGGTGCACTTCGGCACCCTCAAGTGCACTGTGCAAGTTAGTGTGTGCGCATGTACGTGTTCATGTGTGCAAGAGTGTACATGTTTGCATATGTGTGTGCATATGTGTGTGCAAGATTCAGAATTCAGCTGAGCTGATCTCCAAGAGGCCGTAGGTCACTCATGACAATAAGAAGGGAGGAGGCTCCTTCACTCTCAGGGGTGGGGCTTCTGACCAGTCTGGCATTCACAGATGCTGGGCTGGCTAAGTGTGGGCTGGGACCTGCAGCTCTATGGGCGCTCACTTGGAAGCAAGGACCCTGCGGCCAGTCGACAAGCCCAGCTCGACAATGGCAGCTCCAGACACAGTGTGGCTGAGCAGGACCCACCAAAGGAGGCCACAGCCCCCGAGGTTCCTCTGGATGGGGGCCTGGTACGAGAAGAGTGCCCCATACCAGCGGACAGGGCCGAGGCCCCACTTCCTGCCACTGGGCAGCCCTACCTGCCTCTGAGGGGAGTGGGGGGATGGATCAGGGGTGTTTTCTTCATTCTGTTGCGGAAAACAGAGGGGGTTTCAGGCTGGCGTCAGCCACAGCGCAGCTCCTCATGCTCCACGGGGCTTCATGCTGGACTCATGCAAAGGGCCAGGGTGGCGGGAGGGGGGTGAGAGGGGACAGATGGCGGGAGGGGACCCTCTGGCTCTGAGCAGACGCCAGTGGAAATGGAGGAGATGGGGTCCCTGGCGTTCCTGGCGTCCACACAGTCCAGGCAGATGCTCAGCACCTTCGCCCCTGCCACACGACGGGCCGCCCGCCTGCTCAGTCCCAATAGGAGCCCTGGCCACGGGCTCGGCCTGGAGCTGCTGCTAGCGCTCCTTTGAGGACCCTGTGCCCCTCCTGCCCTAGGCCCCAGGCTGGGGGAGACTCATTCCCTGAGTGCTCAGTGCCCGTGGGGTGGGGGAGCATCCACCTGTCCCTGCGGCCTCTCTGTATGACCCTCCACGCCTCCTGGCTATAAGACCTTCCCAGCTCACAGCCCTGGACACCCAGCTGCTGTCCCCCATGGCAAGGAACAGGAGGACAGATGGAGGACCAGCCTCGGGGCACAGCACTCTTGGGCCTGGGGGCACCACAGAGCAGGGAACTCGGCAAACACAGTCCGGGGCAACCCCGGGTTGGGCAGCAGCAGGCACAGCCTTGCCTGCTCCCAGAAACCCCTTTCTCATGGAAGGAGCATGGGGTTGAGATGTCCAGGGCTCAGACCCTTGGCCTCACATGCAGAAACCCCCACAGAGGAAGGAGGGGTCAGACTGGCCCCGGACGCTGCCCCCACCAGCTCAGGCCTGGGCTTCACTGGCCCAGACACTGGCATCACTGTGCCGGGAACCCCTCTGCCCTGAGCTGTCAGGGAGGGCCGGGGCGCCTGTGCTCACCCTCCAGGCCTCTGCCCTGGGGGCTCCACTCTCCCTCAGCCAAACAGACTTGCTGGAAGACAGGGAACAACCATGATCTGAGTGGTCCCTGGGAGGCAGGAAGGCCTTGGAAAGTCTGAATCACTAAGGAACTGGCTGACATAGAGCTGGGCCGCACCTTCGTTCTGCCCGTCAGCTGGGGGTCTCGCCGTGTCCCTCATCAGAAACACTAATTAGCGTGCTGACAGCTTAGAAGCTGTACCAGAACTCACGGAGCGCACGCGTGCCGCTGGGCACCCGGCAGGGTTTTCTCATGCATTCTTCCCAGAGGCTCAAGGGGTAGATGCTGTGACCGTCTGTATCTTACAAGAGACGGAAGAGTCACCGAGACGCGACTCCACCTGCTCAGAGCCACACAGCGCCCAGGTCCGGGCCACGCACATGGCCAGGGCCACCCCCACAGTGGGCAGTGCTGAGGGGCAAGTCAGTACCGGGGGAGGCTGGAGGGCCCTCAGCCAGGAGGCGCCTGTCCAGGGCGCGGGGGCAGGGCCAGCAGGACGTCCCTGCTCATCTGACTGCATCTGATCCTGGAGGTGCTGCCCAAGGGCCTCCCAACCCCAGAGGGAAGTCTCACAGAGCCCCTGGTTCCCCAGGGCACCCGTCAGGAGGAGCACTCAGGAACCCTGGCAGTCCTGACGCCGGGCGCAGCCTGCCTGGGAACCTGGCAGAGGAAGGGCCTTCTCCCTCATGTTGCTTTGTCAGGAACAGAGAACACCCGAACGTCCCTGTGTCCCGGGGAACGGGCGGTGCGGGGTGCTGCCGTCATGTGGCCTGGAGCGAAGGGGCCGGCCGTTCCACAGACACGTCGGGGAGGCGCTGGCATCCTAACCTAGGTGAGTACTGGGGTGACTCTCTCGGAGGGGCCGTGGGTCCTTTGCTGGGGTACTTCTTGTGCCGGGGAGTTGAAGGGGGTGGGGGACCCACAATCATATCTATCCTGGCAGAGTAAACAAGAAAAGAGACACCAGCAAAATGCATCGTAAAGCCACACGAAAGAGGAGCCGGCCAGAAACTGGCGGAAACGGAGGGAATGCCCAACGGAAGCGGCAGTGAGGCTTCGTAAAAACAGACGCTCTCCCACGAAAGCACGGCACCACCTTGGCGGACCTTGGATGTGCCAAGTCCTTCCCGTGTTTCAAGCAAAGCGCTGGGCTCGGGAGCGGGCGGCAGGTGGCCCCACCGCAGTGACCCAGGTGCCACGTCCCGGATGCCGGCAGCGGGAGCCAGTGCCGGACAGACCGCTGCAGGCAACATGAAACGCATCGTCAGGAGCTGATAGAGGACGCCTGCGGTCCCTGGGTGGTTTGGTTTGCTTGGTTTGTTTGTCCAGAGAGAAAGGGAAGGAAAATGGAAGATTTAGGACAAAAGATCCTGGTGAACGAGAACAGCTGGAGTGAGAGAGACGTGGAGACAAAGCACAAAAGTCAAGACACGAGAGCGTTTGCACACGTGTGCGCATGCACGCACACGCATACACATGCACACACACACATGCACGCACACAACACATGCACACAAACGCAAACACACACGCACACGTGCACGCAAACACGCACGCAAACATACGCACGCACACACACTCGTTCTCACTCCCACACGCGAACACATGCATACACATGTATGCAAACATGCTAACACGCACACATGCTAACACGCACACATGCGAACACATGCACACACACAGGAACACATGCACACACATGCACACACGTGCACACAACACGTGAGAACACGCACGCACACATTAAACACACGAACACACAAACATGAACACACACTCACTCATGTAAACACAAGAACACACGCACGTAAACACACACGAGCACACATGCACACCCACACACACGTGCACATGCAGCACAAGGCTGACACTGCTCCGGAGAGGACGCTGGGAAGGAGGCCTCACAGCTGGAGCCCGGGGGAGGGGTGCAGGGGATGCGTCACTGACCCCTGTACAGCAGGAGTGGGCTAAGGCCGGAGGCACCCCTTCCCAGGTGCACTGAAGCACGATGGAGCAGGAGCCCCACGATGGGGCCCTACACCCCCTCAGATGAGCGCTTCACTCCGCTGGAGGGCCTGAGTTGGGCTGTGACCCCCAGGCTGTCCCTGACCATCTCAGCCTTCTCACTCCCAGGGCCGGGAAACTGCTACAGCCTTGCCTGGGGGCCTGGAAGATGAAGGGGACCCTGATACGCAGGAGCATGTCCCCAACTGCAGGAGAGACTCCCAAGAGCCATGTGTCCCCCACAGGAAAGACACACACACTCATGGCATGTGCTTTTTTGTATGTGCCTGAAGTTGCACACACGCCAGCATGTGTGTGGACATAGAGGACATGTATGTGTGGGCACCAGGCTGGAGCATGGTTGTGTGTGGACATGTGTGTGGGAGAGGGGACGTGGGTCTGTGTGTGCTCACAGGTACACGCCTGTAGGTGGGGCGTACATGTGTGGGAGAGGGGATGCGGGTCTGTATGTGCACGCTGGTACACGCCTGTACGTGGGGTGCACGTGTGTGGGAGAGGGGACGTGGGTCTGTGTGTGCATGCTGGTACACGCCTGTACGTGGGGTGCAAGTGTGTGGGAGGGGGACATGGGTCTGCGTGTGCACGCTGATACACGCCTGTATGTGGGGTGCAAGTGTGTGGGAGGGGGACGTGGGTCTGCGTGTGCATGCTGATACACGCCTGTACATGGGGTGCACGTGTGTGGGAGGGGGACGTGGGTCTGTGTGTGCACGCTGGTACACGCCTGTACGTGGGGTGCAAGTGTGTGGGAGGGGGACGTGGGTCTGTGTGTGCACGCTGATACACACCTGTACGTGGGGTGCATGTGTGTGGGAGGGGGACGTGGGTCTGTGTGTGCATGCTGATACATGCCTGTACATGGGGTGCCCAGCCCTTACTTGTGTGTCTCTACATGAATGTACATTAAGTAGGCACATGGGTTCTCACCCTACCCAGCTTTCTGCTCAGGAGCGGCCTCCCTTCACAAGGAGCGCAGGGTGGAAGAAGAGAAGGTGCCAGTGACATAACCGCTGCCCAGTGGGGTCCACGGGAACCCTGCAGCTTCATCACTCCATCCCCAACACACACGTGTGCACATGGCAGAGCGCACAGGCCACACGTGCACACAACCCCACGCACACCTGTGCATATGTGCACTCATACATACACACGCACGCACATTTCAGGGACCCACACATCTGTGCACGCGCATGTGCATGTGTGCACAGACACGTCACACACTTGCCCACCGCAGTGTGGATGGGGAGAGGTGGAGAGAACAGAAATATTACAGCAGACTTGTAAGACACCACCAAAGCTGACAGATGCCGACGTGGGTGCGGGAGGAGGCCCCGCCCTACACGCCCCCTGCGCTCCCACTGTGGGCCACGCTGGGCTTTGGCGCGGACGCCCACCAGCTCTCATCCCCTGCTCCCCTGCTGGACAGGCTGGCGGGGGCTCTTGCCTGGACTGCAGGCTTTTAATGCGAGACAGCATGTCCAGGTGGCCGGCGGAGTACTGCTCGATGACGTCCATCACATCGTAGGGCCGCAGGCTCTCCTTGAACTTCCGCTTGGACACCAGGAACCTCATGACGCTGCGGGACGGGGAGACGACAGTGAGCCCTGACCCAGAGACCCAGTGCCCCCCGACCACATGCACCAGGCTGGCCTTATCTCCACCTGCCTGTGACACTGTGGAGTGGGGGACAGTGAGCCCTGAGCCAGAGACCCCCGGCCACACGCACCAGGCTGGCCTTATCTCCACCTGCCTGTGACACTGTGGAGTGGGGGACAGTGAGCCCTGAGCCAGAGACCCCTGGCCATACGCACCAGGCTGGCCTTATCTCCACCTGCCTGTGACACTGTGGAGTGGGGGACAGTGAGCCCTGAGCCAGCGACCCCTGGCCACACACACCAGGCTGGCCCCGTGTCCACCTGCCTGTCGCCTTCCCAGCACCTCTGAGACCTTGGCCCCTGGAAATGGCTGGACTCACCCCTCTTGTCTGCCACCCACCTGCTCCATGCACAGAAGGGCCTGGCCTCGAGGCCCCTGCTATACCTGGGACGGGTGAGGCTTCCAGGCCTGGCCATGCCCCCTTGGACTCCCTGCCACACCAGACACAGGTGGCTAAGCCAGGCAGAGCCAGGCCTCAGGCCTCTTGCTGAACCAGACTCCTGCCGGAGGCCTGCTGGAGTCCCAGGAAGACCAGACCTGGGACGATCAGCCAGGCCCGCCCACAGCTTGGCCCTTTATTTTCCGGGCAGACACCGTCTCCTGGTGGCTGTCCTGCACCATGAGCACCGCAGGAGACGCAACCACGGATAAGAGGCCCTTCCTCCCTCTCCCAGGATCCCAGCTGAGCAAGTCCTCACCACACGGCTCTGATGCTGACTTTGAGGCCCGGGGTCAGGTCCTCAGTCACAAACTCACAGGGGCAGCCCTTGTCATCCACGATGTCCTCTCCAGGGAGGCTTGCTTCTGGGAGAAGGAGACAGGCCGTGAGGAGGTCGAGGGGGATGGGAAACCCACTCGCGGGGTCCTGCAGGGCACACCTGCCAGACAGAATGCCAGAGAGCCCCTCAAGGCTCCCTGGGGTGCCCCATGGGTGCCCCTGCTTTTCCAGAAACCTGCCCCTCTGCACTGGGGGCTCTCAGGCCAGGACCTTCCCTGGCAGGCTGTGGCCACAGGGAGGGGCTGATGCGGGCGTCCAAGGACATCCCTGCCAGTGGTTGAATAGAACACGGTGCATCCGCACTCGGGACGCTAACCGTGGACGTGCCACTCTGACACCGGGCTCAGTGGAGGAAGCCAGAGCCGACGGCCCCACGCAGGAACCGCTGACCCGTGCGCCCGAGACTGCAGGAGCTGGGGCTGAGGCGGGGAACGGGGTGACTGCTGATGAGCACGGGGTTTTCTTTTGTGATTATGAGACTCTTCTAGAACCAGGCTGAGATGGTGGCGACAACTCCGCTGTGAATGTGCTAAATGCCACTGGATTTCTACATGCTTTTTTTTCTTGAGACGGAGTCTCACTCTGTCCCCAAGGCTAAAGTGCAGTGGCACGATCTCGGCTCACTGCAACCTCCACCTCCCGGGTTTAAGCGATTCTTCTGCCTCAGCCTCCCAAGAATCTGGGACTACAGGTGCCCGCTACCATGTCCGGGTAACTTTTGCATTTTTAGTAGAGATGGGGTTTCACTATGTTGACCAGGCTGGTCTCAAACTCCTGACTTCATGATCTGCCCACCTCAGCCTCCCAAAGTGCTGGGATTACAGGCGTGAACCACTGCGCCTGGCCTACACTTTCAAATAGTTAATTTTACGTTGCCCAAATTTCACCTCAATTTTAGAAAGCGGGGGTGGGTTCCCACTCCCAGAGCAAGCGAAAGAGGCAGCCATGCCTTGGGTGGCCCTGGTAGCTCGGGCACCACAGTCCATCCCCAGAGGGCTCAGTCTCGGATCGGGGGGCGCTGAGGAGGCCAGACCCACCTTCTGAGTTCTGCCGAGATGCGGCACCTTTAATGCGGAAAGCCTGGCGTGCCCGGCTGCGGTCCCCGAAGCTCCAGCTCTTGGGCACCTTGCTGGGGCTGTCTTCGAGGCTCTGGTCGGCGCTGGGGGACCGCCGCACCGTCTGGGCCTGCGGGGACCCCTTCCCCTTGGCAGCCACACCTCGGGGGCTGGAGAAGACACGATCTTTCAAACTGACCTTCTGGCTGCTCCCACGGGAACCGACAGACAAACAGAAAAACAGCGAGAGAAGTCACTCCAGAGAGAACGCAGGCCGTGTTGGCTCTCAGCAGACCCTGCCCACACGACTGGAGGAAGACCCAGGTCTAAGGAGCAGCCACACAGGGCGGTCCGGAGCACCCAGCAGGAGGGAGGGAGGGGAGGCCAGGCACTCGGGCTGTGCTCTTCTCGGGCACCTCCGTCTGCCCCGGCCTCGCCTGTGGTTTCCCCTGTGGCCTTTTCACAGCCGTAACTTCCCCCAGGAAGCAGCCTCCCTCCTTCCCTCCCTGCCCCGTTCCCTCCCTCCGCCTGTCCCTCTCCTTCTGCCCAGAGTCAAGGGTGCGAGGGGACAACCAGGGCATGGGGGCTGAGTCTGCAGCAGACACTGGTGCAGACACACCCATGCCTTTCCCCAATGCCGGGGCCACCTGGAGGGGTGGGCTTCAGGAGGGCTCAGGCCTCCCCTGCACAGCACCCCTCCCGCCAGGGGCGTCAGACGGAGAACTCCTTCGGCTTCTGGAAGGAAGGAATGGATGAGGCTCCTCCGCCAGCAGGGCCTCAGGCAACAAGCCTCGCGGTTGGAGGTCGGAGTCCTGGCCCCAGGGCGAGGGGAGGCAGCCTCTGAGGCAGCCGCACTGTGGCCCAGCCCTCAGCCCTTGAGGCGTGAAACAGGATTTGCAGCTGTGTCTGGCTGGGCCTCCAGCTCTGGATTCTCGGAGGTCCTTGGGGCTGCCTTGTCCCCAAGTTTCTTGGTGACCAAGGAGACGGGTCTGCACCCAAGTTCTTCAGCTCCATCGTCCTCCGGGCACCAGTTGGGGTGGGGGGTTCACTGTGGCTGGGGTGTCCCAGGCAGATGTGCCTCCCCAGGTCTGGGAAGCATCAGAGCCCCCAGCTCCCTTGAGGACAGTGGGACTCTTGTGAACTGGGAACCCATTCATGCCCAGCCATGCTTAGCAGCCACGGAACTTCTCAGGACGGCTCTGAGCCCAGAGCACCATTCCTGGGGCCTGAAACAAGCCCCTGGGTGGGGAGGCCCAGTGGGTCCCTGACGCACCCTAATACCTCCTGGGCTCCAGGGCGGCTCCCCAGCCAACACTGAGGGGCCGAGGTCCTGGTCAGCAGCCAGCATCCGCCCCCACCGGGACCCACAGCCAGAGAGACACGCCCACCAGACGGCACAGAGATGAGGCACTACAATGCAAGTGCCCACACGCCCGTCCGCCGGCCTCCACACTGCTGGCTTTGCTGCCCCTCCCACCCCATCCCCCAGGCAGCAGGTGACTGCCCAGACCATGCCCAGACCATCTGTGGCCACTCCACAGTCTCTGAGACGAAGAAAGAAGCCCCTGGATGTGGTGCCCGCAGGGGAAGCAGAGTCGGAGAGGCCGAGATCCCCCGGGCCCCCAAGTGTTGTGTGCCGGGGGCGTCCGGAGCTGATGGTACAGGCTCACTTGGGACCCTGGCCCTGAGTCCATGCTCTGCTCTGCCTGGGGCCAACACGCCATGCCCATGGGGGCCGGGGTGCCCCGAGTCCTGGTGCCGTGGGGGCCTCTGGTCCCTGACCCAACGGAAGCACTGGTGGCCGAGGAGAACCTGTTGGGAGCCAAGGGAGCACCTGGGCACAGGCTTGGCAGGACTCTGGCTTCCGGAATGTTCTCTCCTCCACTGCATGAGCCATTTCAGAGGTAGGAACAGGCCCCTCCTGGCCCTGCTCAGGCCTCAGGGCAAGTGGGGGTCACTGGAAGACTCAGTTCCCCACTCCACACAGGCAGGTCCAGTCACCAAAGAGAGAGAAGCGGCCACCTCCTTTCCCGTGGACGCTGGCGAAGCACCAGGTGGAGGGCGGAGCCGTGGGAACAGCCACAGCTTTGGGGCTGCACCTGGCTGGTCTTGGGAGCCTGGTGATGGCGGCTTGCGGTGGGAAAGGCGCACGGTGAGGAATCAGCACCAGATTCCTGCCTGCGGCCTTGGAGGTGACGGGTCAGACACCCATGCACTACACAGATGTGTGACCAAGAAGGCACAGGCCCCACAGCTGCCGGGAGCTGCAGCAAAGGAGTGGCGTGGATTCCACAGCGCTGGGCGAGAGGACCTGGCCCAACGCCTGCATCCTGTTTTCCAGTGGGGAATCCCCCCAGCCACTACTAACAGGGCGGGGACACCCTGCTGGACCCCATGCCCAGCACAGCCCCAGGGCCTCAGGGACACAGTCCACGTGCACTGCCCCAGCCAACACGGCGGAGCCGCAGGAAGATGGAGCCGGCGGGAAGGAGCCCGCCCTGGCCTCAGCGGGGCCCTGCCGTCCTGGCCCTGGGGCTTCCCTCCCACCTCAGATCTGCAAGGGAGGCTCTGCCGGGGAGAAGCAGGTGGTGGGGCCTGGACGCGTCCTTCCCTCCCTGGACCTCCACCAGGACCCGGACTCTGCACCCTCCAAGCACAGCTGGTGAGGCTCCATGCTGCGGACACCCGACCCCGCCAGCCCGCCTCAGCCACCAGGAGCACACATGGTCTCGCAGGCCTTCCCTCGGTGCACAAGCCAAGAACAAGCAAACTCGAAAAGCTACCACCACCCACTCAGGAGAAGCCCTCGACCAGAGCTGCCCTTGGAGCTCAAGGGGTGTCCCCCGCACCAGCACTTCACCCCCACCCGCCTGCTGCCCTCCCTGAGGTGACAAGAAGCACCCAGGAGAGAGTCCCACCCCCATCCTGCCTGCAGCCCTCTCCGCGGCGACATTCAGATGTGTGGGGCCTGCAGGGAGCAGGAGGCTGGGGAGCCGGCATCCAGAGCCCCACCCAGCTGGTGTCGGGACCAGCGACGCCCAGGCAGCGTGTGCATGAAGGGGCCTCCAGTGGGGGCTGCTCAAAGCAGGATGGGGCGTGGCGTGGGTCACGCTCTGGCCGGGGCTGCCAGCCCCACTTCCAAACCCCTCTAGTCCCCAAGCAGCCTGACCTCAGCCCCTGCCCCAAAGGACCAGCCTGCGGCCGGCAACGTCCTGAACACAGATGCTCTGGACATGCAGGACAGCCTGCCAGAGTCCAAGGAGACCTCGCCCTGGGCAGCCCACATCCCATCTCCCTCTCTGGGGACCCCGAAAGCACCAACCCCCGAAGCACAAGCAGCAGCACAAAGCCACAGGGAGAGGGTGGCAGGGCCGGCGGGCCTGGTGGAGCAGGGTCCGGAGCATGCACGGATGCAGGTGGGCAGCATGCAGCCCCCCCACCCTCCAGGGCCAGCACGCGCTGAGGTGAGCCCTGCGTGGGCACGGCACAGCCGCCTCCACCTTGCTGGACCGTGCTGGCCAGGAGGGAGGGGCCCCCAGCGCAGGCCTGCAGACAGGGGACACCGGGGCAGGGAGGTGTGGGTCACGGTGCAGGCCAGGAGCCCACGGTGCAAAGCGGGCGGCTCCTCCCCCGTCCTATTTCCACCCGCCCTCAGGCCTGTTGTTGGAAGAGGAAGCCAAGGGCCTCTGGCGTTCTGGGGCTTCGGATGCACTGGGACCCTGAGGAGCCCGGCACACACAGACGGAGCTGCCCCGCGCGGGTGAGGCAGCCAGGGAGGCTCAGTCGTCCTCAGGTGCACAGCAGACGTGCTAGAGTGGCAGCCCCAGGGAAACGCTCCCTGAAGAGCAGTCGGGGACCCCAGGAGGCACGAACGCCTTGCTGGGTTCAGAGCCCCGGCTGGCCCCTCCAGCTGTGCACAGGGCATCGCCTGGCGGGGGGAGCAAGAAACACCTTCAACCAGCTCCGTCCTGCGCGCAGCTGTGGCTGGAACAGAGGGAGCCGAGCCCACACCGCAAGGTTGGTGGGTCGGAACTGGGGTTGGGGCGCCAGCCTCCCCTGGCTGCTCCAGAACCTGTAGTAAGCGGGGCAGGCAGAGGAGCCGTGCAGCAGCGGTCAGTCCGTGCGGCGCGTTCCGCGGTACCTAGAGCGTCCGGGGCAGCATCCACACAGGGACCCTCTGCACGGGCTGCCTTTACTGGAAATGAGGAGAGCACAGTTAGTCCTGGGCGCCAGCAACAGCACACGGCCGGGAGCGGGGAAACTGAGGCACCGCCACTGCCCAGGGTGTCGGGCGCATCCTCAGCGGCAGAGCTTGCGCCCAAGCAAGGCCAGCGAGGAGGCCGCACCACCGCCTTTACTGTCCGGAGGAGAAAACACTTCCCTATTTTTAAAGGAAAAAAAGTCCTGTTTTTTTTTTTCCTCCAAAAATACCTTTTCCTCCCAAAGCCACGGTTTGGGTCCATGTCTTAAAAGCTGTATTATTTTTTGCAGTATTCATGCCAACAAAACAATAATACATGGCCTCAGGCGTTGCAGAAGGCGCGCTGGGGTGGACATGGTCCCAGGAAGGGGGCGGGGTACGCGCGCACGTCTTAGGGAGGAAAGTGTGCAGTTGTCCCGCTTTGCAAACCACTCTCGATGCTGCCGCGCCAGCCAGTCCCCCAGCTGGAGGTGGGTCTCGGTTCACCCGGGAGGCGTGGCTGCCGCTGCTGGGAAGTGCAGGAGCGCGGGGCTCGGGGCACCTGGGGGCTTAAGGCTCCCTGAGGACGGCTGGCCGCGACGGGGCTCAGTGGATCCCCTCAGTGCAAATGCCTTCACCGCATACTCGCGGCTCCCCGCTGGGGCGTTCCTTAGAAAAGGCTCAGAAAACATGGAACACTTTCCCGAGAATCCCCCTGAAAACCCTGGCGGTTTACCTCTGCGTCACAATGTGCAAATGTTTAGGCAAGAAATGAAAACAACGACCAAGAACCACAGGGCCCTTTCTTTTCCCCACCCCGGCCGCTCCACGCGCCTTGCAGCTGCTCCCCGAGACAGCACTTCTCAAACGAGGTGCCCCAGGAACCCCGGCGTGCCAACGGCGTCCACTCAGAACACGCAGGCTCCAGAAGAATGTGCCCAGCCCTCCGTCTTCTCGCACACGCGTGTGTCTGGACACTGGTGCTCCCTGCACATGGGCCCGCTGGCACCACAGACACGGCTAGGTCTAGTTACCACAGCACTCAGCCACCCGGGCAGGCTGAGGGCACTGGACACTTCCCCAAACCCTACCAGCCTGCAAGACCCCAAGGGCGGGTGGCTGGCTTCC
The DNA here is from genome assembly GCA_963573385.1 of Cacajao melanocephalus. Lineage (NCBI taxonomy): Eukaryota > Metazoa > Chordata > Mammalia > Primates > Pitheciidae > Cacajao > Cacajao melanocephalus. The sequence goes on along the minus strand of CAUYLG010005563.1, from coordinate 216,503 downwards.
GCCCCAGATCCTCTGCTGGTCCCACTTTTTAGTACGCAAGCGGCTTTGGGGTCCCCAGGCCCTTCAGGATGTGGTGCAAAGGCTGGACTCCAATTGGTAGTTAACCATGAACGTGAGGGCAGGAGGGGCGGGAGGGAGCTGGCACTTAGCGCCTGGCCTGAGGCTCTGGCTGCTCACAGAAGCTTCTCCCACTGCAGCCACCCCAGGGCACCCCAGCCACAATGACACCCAAGCCTGCCTGGCGGGCAAACACCTGAGACTCTCATCAGCAACCCCAGGGTGCCCAGGCCCCAGCACAGAGGCCCCTGCCCAAGGGCCCCAGGAAACCTTCCCCACCCCTGGGGAAGGAGCACGAAGGAGGAGGAGTCCTGCTTCCCCAAACCTCCCGAGGGCTCCAGTTTTGACCCCAGCAGGATTGCCTTGCCCAAGAGGCCCCTCCCAGGCACAGCGCCAGATTCTGCAATGGGACTGTCCTCCAGCAACACCAAAGCACTGGCTGCAGCCATGCCCACCCCTAGGCCCCCGAGACTCTCATTTTGCGCCCATTTTAATGCACATTATTTTCATAGCCACGCGGGGCTGGCAGCTCCTGTCTGGGGCAGCATGGTCTGAGAGCTGGGGAGAGCTGGGGGGGGAGACACTGCAGCCACAGCTCCCCGAGACCCCCAAAGCTTTGTGGGGGGCCCGAGCAGCTGCACTTCCCCCTTGGGCCCACGGCTGGCACTGGGCTTCCTTCCTGCCTCATCAGCCACAGGGAGCTCCACACGTGGGTAAGAAGGCCGGGCGGGCAGGCAGGCTCACAGCGAGCCCAAGGCCCACAGACTCTGACCAAGACCAGACAGGACAGACATGCACCAAAACCACATGGACACCGTGCCTGAGAAGAGGAGGAGCTGCACGGGGCATGGGGGGCAGCCAGGGTGGGGGCTCCTCCAGGCGCAGGGACAGGAGGCAGGGAGACACAGGGCGGGCAAGGCAGCACAAGTCAGGGCCGCCATGGCCAGAGAGACCCCCCAAAGCAGCACAGCCCTGAGCACCCCAGCCAGCCTGGCTCCCCATCCAGCCACAGAGACACCCAGGACCCCCCAGGGCAGCACAGCCCTGAGCCCCCCAGCCGGCCTGGCTCACCACCCGACTCCCACGTAGCCACCTCCTCTGACTCCAGCACAGCCCAGTGGGCCCTACAGGAGCCGAGGTCCTGCCAGCCGGGATGCTTGCCACGTGCCTGTGTTCCAAGCCAGGATGGGGGTGGGGGTCTCAGCAGGGAGTGAGGGTCCCTGTGTCCACACCATCTACTTGCCCAGACCAGCTGACACCAGCGGGGCCCTGCTGTGCAGGGTGCAGCTACGCCTCAAAGGGCAGCAGAGGGGCAGGTCCCACCAGACACCCAGGGCCGGGCCGGGCAGCAGAGGGTGCTGGGAGCCAAGCTCCCCGTCATGCTTCACAGAGCAGGCCCATCAGCCAGCAGCCCAGGGACGTGGCAGTAAACAACTTTGGAACGGCACGCATGACCCTGCATTGGCAATGCGGGGGCTGCAGCTGCCCCAGGCCAGGGGACAGAGACCCACCCCGTTACCTGGCAGGTCGCATCCCAGGACAGGCAGGGGGTCCTCGAGGGCAGAGACTGCTCCTCACTCCCACCGCACCCTAGCCAGCTTCCAGACGCCCAGACCTGGCCGCCCCACGCCCTTACCACAGGCGTCCCAGGACAAGGGCTGGGTAGGTGGGCACTGGCCCCTGGGGGAGGCGTGGGCAGCACAGGCAGGCAGGGCCCCTTGGAAACGTGGGAAGAGACGGTGGGGGAGGTGGGAGCCCAGAGGCTCCGGAGTGTCCTCACCTGGAGTTCGCTTTCAGGGCCAGCGACTCATCCCCAAAGAGAGGGCAGACGAGAGGGGCCCGGGAAGGGCAGTAACAGGGGTTAAAGCAGGTGGGGGCCGAAGGTGTCCAGATGGGGGGGAGGTCGGGAGGGAGAGAGAGAAAGAGAGAAGCTGAGACGAGAAGGTGGAGCGGTCCGGGCGGGGCGTCGAGGGAGGGAGCCGTGAGGCACTGAGCAGCCTCCCAGCAAGGGCGTGGGGCCAGGCCTCCGGGAGGGGTCGGGAAGGCTCGCGTCCACCTGCAGCAGCGCCAGAAGTCCACCCAAATCACAGCTGAGGTGCCCATTGTGGGGGCACAGTGCCCGCCCCCCAGCCACCCCCAGCCTCAGGGCCGACAGCAGGCAGGGGAGGCAGTGACAGGAGAATGACGTGGCCGCTCGACAGCTATGGCCGGCACCAGCTCCCGGTCCCCTTCCAGCCATGGCACCAGCAGAGGCTGTGCTGCCGACCCGGCTCTCCCTGGGCCCGGTGCGATCTTTTAGCCTCCCTAGGAGGATGAACGAGGCCCTGGTGGTTACCCAAGCCCCCCAGTGTCTCATCGCAGTCCAGGAGGGCTCAGGCAGGCGCAGGGCAGGCAGACATCCATCTTGGACCAGGTCCAAGAGGCTGGATTTACGCTGCAACATGTGGATGGGGCGCTGGACCCCCTCAGACTGACGCATGGGTGGACTGGGGCTTGGCAGACACAGAATTAACTTGTGAAATGATGTGGATTCTCTGTCTCCACCCTTCACCCCAGCAGAGCCCCACAAGAGTCCTGTCTCCAACCTGCCTGACCCACAGAACCTCAGAGCCTGGGAGAGGGAACCATGCTAAGCACTGCACCCTTGGCCCACCTCGACCTTGGCAAACGGGGAGAGGGGACCAGCCAGAAAATCTCCGCCAGCAGTGGGAGGCAGAGAGGATATCCGACCCTCCCCTGGAGGATGAGGGCCCTGGTCTCCCCAACGTACTCCAGATGGCCCAGACCCACAGCAGCAGGAACACCAGAGGCCCCCTCAGAGCTTTCACCTCGGCCAGCCTCGACTGGCCAGCTGCGAGTTCGGGCTGTGTGCCTGCAGCCAGAGGGGGTGCGCTCACAGAAATCCCCTGCCTCTGAGACCCTTGGGGCCGGACCTGTGGTCAGGTGGGGGATCCCACTCGAGAAGCCCCCCAGCTGCCAGATCCACAGTGCTGCAGAGTAAAACCGAATCACTGGGAGGCCAAGTAGGAAAAGTGATTTAAGGACCCACGTCTGGACATAGTTGGTCACGCAGGGAAGCACAGGCCAGGCCCTCTGGGCCCTCACGCCCCCACGACAGGCTGTGCACACACAGAGAGCGAGACCACACAGCCCTGCACACTCAGACACCAGGGCAGCAGGGGGCGGGGGGCACTGACCTTGGCGATGGCTCCGGCGGGGGCTCCTTCCTTCAAACAGAAGCAACAGAGAGTTAGTGGCTGCCTGCTCAGCACCCATGAGGGTCCCCCAGCCAGCCCAGCCCCCCACAATCCCAAGTGTCAGGGGCTACATGGGAAGGGGGTCTCAGAGAAGGCTGGGCAGGGGCGGAGCTGGCCCACCCACCCTAGAAAGCCCACGGCCCCAGGAACAGGCACCCCAGGGTCCGCGGAGGCAGCTCCAAGAGGGAAGAGGGACTCCATGGGGGCCTCTGCTCTTCTGACCTGGGGGTCACTACCCTCCTCGTGAGGAACACTCGTTTTAATCAGACCACACCAATATTACTAAGGTTCCAAAAAGGGCACGTTTGCTGACAAAGCTCCGGAAGGGAGTTTAATTTATAATCAATTTTCGAGACAGACTGAGCGGTTCCGACTCTCTTTTCCAACCATACCCTAATGGGATGATTCTCTTCCTCGAGATTTTCCAGGGGCGGCTCCACTGTGCCAGTCAGCAAGCCCAGGCTCCGCGCCACCGAGGCCAGCTGTCCCCGCCTCGCCCTGCAGGGAAGGCGGTCTGGACCGTGCGGTGTCTCCTGTGGGGCTGTTTGTGCTGGCGACGGCAGCATGAATTGAGTGAGATCAGTGGGTCGTGATTTGCTCACCCGTGGGGTGTGCAGGCTGGCTCGCCAAGTTACAGGCAGGCTCTTCGTGCACTTTGAGATCCTTCAGGTGACAGGGACCATGTTGCCGTGGAGCACAGGGTCCCTCATCGCCTCCTGCAGCTCCCGGCAGCCCAGGAGTCCTTGGCTTGTGGCCACACTGCCCCGTCTCTGCCTCTGTCTCTCCGTGGCATTCTCCACATCTGTGTGTCTCCTCCTCTGCTCTGTAAGGACAGCTGCCACCGGATCTAGGGCTCACTGGATGATCCAGGGTGATCTCGCCTCAAGATCCCAGGCTTAGTTACAGATGCAAGGACCTTTGTCCAAATAAGGTGACCTTTGCACACTCTGGGACATTTTGGAGACCAGCATTCAACCCACTGCGTTCCCCCAAACCCCCAAAATTTATGTCCATCTTATCTTCAGAATACACTCACCCCTGCCAAGATCCCCCAAAATCTCCACCCTCTGCAGCATGGACTCTGTGTCCAAATCTCATCAAAATCCCATCCATTGGCTGGGTACAGTGGCTCATGCCTGTAATCCCAACACTTTGGGAGGCCGAGGCGGGCAGATCACCCGAGGTCAGGAGTTCAAGACCAGCCTGACCAACATGCTGAAACTCTGTCTCTACTAAAAATTAAAAAAATTAGCTGGGTGTGGTGGCGGATGCCTGCAATCCCAGCTACTCAGGAGCCGAGGGGGGAAAATCGCTTGAACCCAGGAGGCAGAGGTTACAGTGAGCACTGATCGCACCACTAGACTCCAGCCTGAGTGACACAGTGAGACTCGGTCTCGGGGGAAATCCCATTTGTTCAAAAAGTCCCAAATCTTATCATCTAAAGTCATGGGAATCACTGAAGTCAGGTATGTGTGAGGCCATGGGTGCGCCACGCTGGGGCTGCCATCCTCTGCACAGGGACCTGTGAATCTGGAAAACAAATCACCTGCTTAAAACATCCAACGCAGGACAGCAACCCCACTCAAAAACGGAGAACGACAGAGGGGATGCCAGCCACCACGGTCTGCAATCCAGCGAGGCAAACGCCATGTGGCCCAGCTCTAGGGACACGCCTCGGGGGCTCTCAGCCCCGCTGGCCTCTACCAGAGCCTCAGGGTCGTTCCCCGTTTCCTGCAGGGCAGCTTGTGTTCACAGCTGAGGGGCGCCACCGGCCTCTTTCTGGCCTGCAGACTCCCGGAAGTCCAATGCCTTCCTCCCTTCACCCAACACTGTCCCTGCGAGTCTACTTTCTGCTGGTATGAAGCTCCCCGAAACCTCATGGGTCTCCTGAATACATCACAGGTGCAATGGTGTCAGACACAAGGCTGCTCTGCACCTCCTTCCCGATAGCTCCATCTCCACGCACGGCCTCCATCCATCTCCACGCACGGCCTCCATCCACCTCCACACCGGGCCTCCATCCACCTCCACGCCGGGCCTCCATCCACCTCCACGCCGGGCCTCCATCCACCTCCACGCAGGGCCTCCATCCACCTCCACGCTGGGCCTCCATCCACCTCCACGCAGGGCCTCCATCCACCTCCACGCAGGGCCTCCATCCACCTCCACGCAGGGCCTCCATCCACCTCCACGCAGGGCCTCCATCCACCTCCACACAGGGCCTCCCTCTCCACACAAGGCCTCCATCCATCTCCATGCTGGGGCTCTGCTGAGACGGTGGCATCGATGCCGTGGTAGCACATGTGGCATCCTCAGCACAAGGCTGTCTGGCCACACCCGTGGGCTTCTCGTCAAAGCTGGCTTTGCCAACAGTGAATCTCCTAATTTATGACCCTCTGCAAGCTGGGCAGCCTGAGCACCTCCCAAACCTTCAAGTTCTGGTTTCTTACGGCATTTTTTGATATTCTTTTGACAGGATCGACCACGTGCCATCCTGAATTTCTCTTTCCTCTCATATTTCACTGTGAGCAGCAGAAATAAACTAGGCTGCACCTGCCACACTTTGCTTGGAAATCTTGGCTAAACCTCCAAATTCCTCACTTAAAAATTCTGCACAGCCCGGCAGCAACACGGGGACAACCTCCCCTCCAGCTTCCAACAGCTGATCCTCACTTCCTCCTGATATCGCTCCAGAAGCACCGGGACTCCACCCACCAACTCTTCAGGACACCTCGGCTTCTTCCAGCCTGCACTTCAAAATACTCATGTCCGAAATCTCATTCACATCCCATCAGTTCAAAAAATCACAAATTTCATCATCTAAAGTCATCAGAGGCCAGGCGTGGTGGCTCACACCTGTAATCCCAGCACTTTGGGAGGCCAAGGCAGTCAGATCACTTGAGGTCAGGAGTTCGAGACCAGCCTGGCCAACATGGCGAAACCCCATCTCTACTAAAAATACCAAAATTAGCCAGGCATGGCAGTGGGCACCTGTAATCCCAGCTACTCAGGAGGTTGAGGCAGAAGAATCACCTGAACCCAGGAGGTGGAGGTTGCAGTGAGCCAAGATTGTGCCACTGCACTCTAGCCCGGTGACAGAGCGAGAGACTCCATCTCAAAAAATAACAATAATAAATAAATAAAATAATAAAGTCAGCCAAATCATTTAAATCAGGTGTGTGTGATTCTGGGTGTGCATCTTCCTGGGGCGAACATCCTCCACGCACGGACCTGTGATCCTAGAAAGAAGCCTCTGCCGTCACCCAGTTCCGAAGTTGCATCCGCGCAGGGAGGCATTTGGTGCCGCAGCATGCAGCTCCCGGGTATGAACGTCTGGAGTCATTTGCTGCAGCTCCTGTAACTAAGTGCCACTGTGCGTGTGTAACAAAGACATTTGTCTTTTCACAGTCCCAGAGGACAGAGTCCAAAATCGAGGTACCAGCAGGGCCTGCTCCCTCCGAGGGTTCCAGGGGAGGGTCCTTTCTGCCTCTCGCGGCTTCGTGGCTCAAGGCAGCCCTTGGCTTCTGGCCGAAACATCTTGGTCTCTCGCCTTCCTAGTTGGTGCTGTCTCCTCTGTGTTTCCAAATCTCCCTCTCCTTGTAAGGACACTTATCATCGGACTCAGCGCCCGCCCGGAAAATCCAGGATGATCTATATTGTCCTGACAGATTCCAGGGCACGAGCTTGTCTCTAGGAGGCAGAGACTATCATCCAACCCACTGGAAGGCCCTGCCCCGCCCAGGGCTTTCAGACCAGAACCACGTGGGGGCAGCCCTGGGCCTGGGCAGGCATGGCGGGTGTACGCGCTGTCCACCGCTCCTGCTCAGCAGGCTCTTCTGCAACCAACCTCAGCGCCCGGCACTCTGAGAGCGGTTGGGCCCGAGGGAGAGGCAGCAGGTGCAACCAGTGCCTGAGTCACCACCAGGCACTCTGGGGAGGATGCAGGGCTGGGAGACCTTGGGTCGTAAGACCCACATACCCAGGTCCTAGTAGGAGCCATGCAGAGCCCCCAGCCCCAAGTCAACCTTCGTCCCTCACTCTCCCACCCCTCCTCTGCCCACCCCAAAAACCACCTGCCCCTCTGGGGACGGAAGCCCAGACCAGGTCAGCAGATGCGGGAAGAGAAAGCCCCACCATCGCCAGGCCCAGCGTCCCAGCACATCCCAGCACGTCCCAGAGCGTCCTGGTGCGTCCCAGCGTCTCCCAGCTCCATGGAGTACCCCCGGCTGCTGTCTGAGGCGAGTCTTCCGTGAGCAGCTGGGGCCCTTCAGGAGGACTGAGACGCCCACCCACCCCATTGGAGCTCCCTGGCTGACCTGAAAGTAAGTCCAGATTTACTCTTGAGATTCCTCAGCAGCTCCAGCTGGTTCAGCGGGGGAATGAGTCTGGAGCAAGAGGAGGAGAAGAGAGTGAGCATCCTGCCTGCCGAGTCCTGGGACACCTCCCTCTGCTTGCACAGCTCACAGGCGGGGCCTGCGGTGTCAGATACCCGGCTGGGCTTCAGGCAGCCGCCCCTGGGACCTGTGCTCAGGCCCACCTCTCCTGGGCAGGCCCCGGAGCCACCTTCGTGCTCCGGCTGTGCCTGGGGCCCTGGTGACCAGCAGGCGCAGAGGGAGGAGGGCGCCTGGCCGCCTGTGCAGCCCCAACCCTGCGGCCTGGAACAGGTGGAGGAGGATGTACAGGTCGGGGAAGCCCTATCCCTGCCCCGCTTCTGATCCCCGAACATCCCTGAAGGACGGCACCCAGCGTGTTTGGGGCTCCAGCCCCTCTGCACAGCCACATTCTCTGCCACAGCTGGGGGACTTGGGGAGAAATAGAAAAGGGTTTTGCTGGACAGAGAGGCTCATTCCAGAGTCTATAGGATGAGCCCAGCTTCATCAGGCCCAGACGCCTCGGGGACCCTCCACAGGTGGCTCCGCTCTGCTCCGAGCCCCATTCCCAGTCCTGGTCACACCCACCCCCGTCTGCCTGCCCCACCGCCCACAGCCACCAGCAGGACCAGGTCCAGGCCCCCGAAACCCACCAGCCAGCATGCAAGCACCTCCCCACATCTGGGTGGGACGTCCTCCTCTTCGTCCCCACCCCACTGCCACCCAGCTCACCCTGCCCACTCCTCCTGGCTGCTATTCCCTCACAGCGTTCCAGCTCACTTCAGGAGACGCCCTCCTTGGGGGCCTCAGCCCCACCCGGCTCCCTGACCCACCTGACCCCGCCCCTCTGCCTACTCGGCCTCGGCTCCCAGTCCCCGCCATCCCGTCCACAGCCTCCACCCGCCCCACCCCCACCTGTGGAACACTCCCCACTGGGGCCATGTCCTGGCCTCTCCTCTGCATCCGAGGCAGAGCAGCCACTTCCCAGCCCAGCCCAGCTCTCACCCAGCTGACCCCCTACGTGGCCACAGCCATGACCGCCCCCTGGAGATGACCCTGCCTGTGTCCTTCCTCTGCCCCAGGCTGGGCGTGGCCTACATTCCCCAGACTCTTCACCTGCCCTGCCTCTGCCCACCCAGCCTTACCTGGTCCTCCAGACAGGCATCCTTGCCACTCTCCTGACCAAACACTCAATGCCTCCCCATTGCCTCCAAAACAAAAGGATGGCTGACTGCATTGCCCCTCAGCCTGGCGACCACCCGCCGCCAACTCCCCTTTGTCCAGCCACACTCCTCCCTCCAGAGCTGCCCAGAAGCTCCTCCCTGCCCCACAGCAACTGCTCCCACCGGCCTCTGGTGCCCCCTGCAGCCTGGGCAGGTGTGAGCTGGTACAGCCACACCTGGCCTCTTTGTTCCCTCTGCAGCCCCAGAGGGACCCCCAAAATGCTGGCCTGAGTAGAGCTCCTGTAAGACCCTCCCTCCAGAGGGCAGTCTGCCATCTAGGTCAGGACTGAGCAGGAGCCCAGGCGGTGGGTGAGCTGGTGCTGTGGGCACAGCAGAGCTCAGACTGGCCCAAGTCCATCTGGGGGCCACAGCTGGCTCCACAGCCCTCCTCGACAGGACCCCACACACATACAGGCCTGGGTCAGAGACACACACGTCAGCCCTGAGAGCCACACGGGAGGTCATGCCTCGAACACACAGAGCAGCAGTACCAGGGCAGACAGGCGGGCAGCAGGGCCGGGACAGGAGGGTACAATGAGGGGGCAGCCCAGGAGAGAGCAGAGGCTGGTCCAGGGTCAGCCGGCTTCAGTGCCAGCCACCTGGCCCCAGGGGCGGGGCCTCTGCAGACGCTGGAGTCATCAGTGGCCGAGCATGTCCAGGGTAGAGGCACCCTGGACCCTCCCCTGCCCAGCACCATACCCCCTTCCCTTCTGGGAATGGAGAGTCAGCCTTATAACAGCTCCCAGGAAGGGCAGCCGGGTCTCTGCTCCAGGATGGACGAGAGGCCCCGGAGGAGTCAGGAGGGCTTCTGTGCAGGAACCCCTCCAGGTCTGTGCGGGGAGGGGCCAGCCTGGGCTCTGCTGGGCGATGCCGGCACAAAGCACCACCTGCTCTCCTGGCTGGGAGAGGCCCTGCATCCTGCCTGGGGTGAGGCTTCCGCCGAAGCTCAGCGCCTTCCCGTCTGAGCAGACAGCCCCGTTTCCCACCCTCAGCAGTGGGGGACACACAGGGGTGGGATGGCCGGGAGCCTTGGGGTTCCCCTGACGCCGAGGCAAGACTCAGGAGAAACTTGAGTCCAAGGCAGGAGACCCTGAGGCAGCCCCCGAGGTGAGCTGCCCCGCAGAGGCTGCCCTGTGAGCCGCAGTGGGACAAGGGGGTCCTGGCCTGGGGTTCCTGGCCTAGGGGGTCCCAGCCTAGGGGTCCTGGTCACCAGACCACCATCCTGGTCTGGGGGTCCCAGCCTGGGGGTCCTGGTCTGGGGGTCCTGGCCTGGGACCACCCTTGGCCCCAGACAGGTGCCAAGCGCCAGAGCGGGGAAGCCCCATCCACCATTCCTGCTCTGCTCACAGATGGAGCCCATGGGGAGGGGACGGAGGCACGAGGGGAGCCAGGCCAGAAGCAGGACAGGACGAGGCCACGGAGGACACAGGCGGGCAGCCACAGGAAGCAGCGGGGGGGGGAGGGGTGGCACGCGAAGAATAGGCGGGCCAGGGAGCCAGGGCTGGCATGTGGGCTCCAGGCAGGGGAGGGCCCAGGGTGAAAGGGCCTCCAGCATGGGGCCACAAGGGGCAGGGTGCTTGGTGGGGGGTGGGGGGCAGCGGTCACTCTGCAGACCAGGTGGCCGCAGGGCTCGAGGGCCTTGCCCCATCACAGTCCCAGACAGAACGAGAACCACACACACAGCTGCTGTCCCATGCATGTCCTACCTGGAGGCCCCGTAGGTTTGAGTTTGCGAGCTTTCAAGTGTTTACACACACACACAAAGGGAAAAGAACAAAAAATTTCAAAAAGAACGGGATAAGAAAAAGAAATGAAAACAAATAGTTGAGGAGAGGAGGGGGAAACAACAGAACAAAGAAAATTAGCGCAAGGGCCGGTTCCGTCCCTGCCGGGGGCTGGGAGAGACCGCTCTGCAGGCACAGGGTGACCGTCCACATCCCAGGAAAGACGGGCTTCCAGGAGGTGCAGGGGCGGGGGTGCTGAGGGAGGGGTGGGGGGACGACTGCAAACACTGCAAACAGCGAGGGCCACCAAGGGCTCTGGCACCCTCCTCCCAGGTGACACCCTGAAAGGCAGGTAGCAGCTGAGGATGGCCGAGGGCCTATCCACCCTCTCCAACTCAGGAGCCTCAAGCGGACGGACCCCAGGCCCCGCCCCAAGCCAAGAAGTCCCAGCCAAGCTGTGCACCCACCCCACCCTCAGGGAAGGCTCCAGGGGACAGAAACCCCCTAGGAGTGCGGGCAGCACCTGAGCTGGTACGTCCCCGGGCTTTGTTCCCCACCTCAGAGCAGAGGGCAGGCCAGCAGGGTAGGGCCCACCCACACGGACTCCAGGGGTCAGGCCGGTGTGGACCGGGAGAAAGGCCCTCAAAACCCCGTCATCTCAGACCTTAATTTAAGCAAGAGCCCAGCATGGAATATCCCCGCTGGCTGCCACCTGCCCTTGTGAAACAGAAACACAGGAAGCTGCCCTCTGTCTACAGGGTCATGGGACCTGCTGGCACTGCCTCCCCTGGGGCTACAGACAGGCACTTTCTAGGCAGGCCCTTCTCTGCTGTCTGAGGGGCTCCAAGGGTGTCTGTGTGCTCTGTGCTGTTGGGGGGCACCTGGGACCCCCAGGATAATTCGGGTCTCCTGGTCTGAAAGCTTCGCTGTGAGCCCGGGTCACTTTCCTGCCCCCTCACCCCACGCAGGAGCCCTGGTCTTTGCTGGGGGATGGGGTCGGTGCTGGTTCCACTCATGAAGCCTGGGCACCTGGAGCTGCAGGAAGGTCCGGAAAAGCCCGGGGGGTGTTTACCGTGAGCTCCCTGGGGGGCGTTTACCGTGAGCTCCCCGGGGAGTGGCGTCCTCACAAGGCACACAAACAGCAGGACGACAAAGCAAAGGGTGGGAAATGAAGGTGAAAACAAAGCCGCAGCTGGAACACAGGGCAGAGCCAGTGCTCGAAATAAACCACACACAGAACTCCTTTGTGAAAAATACGTACATTTTAAAGAAAAAAAAAAATCAAAAGAATGAACAACAAAAACGGGGGTTTAAGAACAAACAGAAAATAAAGACGAAACAGATGCTGGTGGCGCGTGCGGTGGTGGCGGTACCTGTACATGGGCACAGTGACCGTGCGCTCGTAGTACTGCCACGTGGAGTGCAGGTCCGTGCGCGAGAGGTTGGTGGCGTAGAATCTCCAGGCCGACTGCAGAGGGAGACACAAGGTGGTTGGTCGGCCAGGGGTGGCGGCAAGGATGCGCCCAGGAGGGCTGGGCATGGAGGGAACGAGGCAGAGGGGACCTGGGACCCCCACGCTGTGAGCCAGGCACACGGGACTCTCGGCCAGCAGGCTGGACCCCAGTGCTGCATCCACCTCATAGCCTCAGTTTACCCTCTGCAGGACAGACAGGGGAAGGAGGGGAGCAGCGGGGGCTTGACTCGGGGCCCACAGGAGCTCACAGGGAGGCCGTGCTCTGCTCTGTTCATGACTCTCACCTGGCCCCTGACAGGTATCACCTGTCATGGGGGTTACCTTCTGCCCAGCAGGGCCAGGGACCCCAGCTGCCATCCTCCCAGGGTGGTAACCCAGCTCAGGGGGGCTTCCCCAGCAGGGGGTGGGTACTCGGCCAGCGCGGGGCAGGAGCCTGCAGGTTAGACTGAGACTGAACCCCTCGCCAGATTTCCCGTTCTCTATGCCTTCGCTTTGCTTTGCGGTGCTGAAATCTGTATATCTCATACCGTAAAGCTCACCATTTTAGCCATTTTGACATGTGCATTTCAGTAGCACCTGTATTCACAGTGCTGTGAGACCACTAACACTACTCAACTCAGCAACCTCTTCATCGCCCCCAAAGAAACCACCTACCATCGCACACGCTAAGCAGGCACTCCTAGTCCCCCAGCCCCCCAGGCCCCGGCCACTGCCACGGTGCTCACTGGGGTCTCCACGGACTTCCCCACCCTGGGCCCTTCCTCCCTGCCAGCTCCCTCCACCAAGCGTGTCCAGCAGGGTCAGCGCCCGCTCCTCCTCGTAGGATTGTATGGGTGAATCACGTTCTGTTCATCCATTAATGAGCATTTCGGCTGTTTCTGCTTTTTGGCTCCTGTGGGTGCTGCTGCTGTGAAGTATGTGTGCACGTTTTTGGTTGAAGATATGTTTTCAATTATTTTGTGTCTATACCTCGAGGTAGAATTGCTGGGTCACGTGATAACTCCATGTTTATCAACTTTTTGAGAAACGACCAAACTGGTTTCCAGGGTAGCTGCATCATTACATTCCTACCAGCAAGGGGTCCTCATTTCTTATCCTCACCAACAATGATTTTCCATTTATTAAACTGTTAGGCACCCCGGCCAGGCCCGGAGGCTCACGCCTGTAATCCCAACACCTTGGAGGCTGAGGCAGGTGGATTGCCTGAGCCCAAGAGTTCAATACTAGCCTGGGAAGCATGGCAAAACCCTGCAAATAAAATAACATAAAATCCAACAACATGAAACAAATAAAATGTAAAATAAAATAAATTAAATAATAAATAAAATAAAATATATAAAATAAAATAAAAATTAGCTGGGTATGGTAGTGCACACCTGTAGTCCCAGCTACTCAGGAGGCTAAGGTGGGAAGATCGCTTAAATCTCGGAGGTCAAGGCTGCAGTGAGCCAAGATCACGCCACTGTACTCCAGCCTGGGTGACAGAGCAAGACCCTGTCTTTAAAAAAAAACAAAACTTGGCCATCCTAACAGATGTGAAATGGCATCTCTCTGTGGGCGTCTCTTCAGGAGCTTACTGGCCACTCTGCATGTCTTCTTTGGAGGATGTCTGGGCGAACCCTTTGCCCGCAGTCTGTAGGGCTTAGGGCTTTCTGTTACTGAGTTGTGAGAGTTCTTAATACTGCTGAATACTACACCCTTAACACATGCACAATTGGCAGCGTTTTCTCCGCTCTGTGAGTTGTGTTCTCATGTTGCGGAGGGAGTGCTGCTGCCTGTGCTCTCTGTTGTACATTTTTTAAAATCCAGATCACGGAGATTTATGCCTGTGTGTTCTTCTGAGGGCTTTTATAATTTTAGTTAATTTTTGTTAATTTTTGTACATGATATGAGAGTCAAACTTCATTCTTTAAAAAACAGACACTTGACTGTCCCAGCACCACTGGTTGAAGAGATTATTCTTTCTCCACTGGACCTGGCACCCTTGAAAACTGACCCCAGACGCATGGATTTAATTCCAGACTCTGAATTCCATCCCCTTGACCTGTATGTCATCTTATGCAAACAGCACACTGGTTTGATTCCTGTTGCTTTGTAGTAAGTTTCAAATCAGAAAGTGTTAGTCCTATAACTTTGTTCTTCCCTTTCAAGAGCATTTTGGCCAATTGTTTTGGTCCATTACAATTCCATATGAATCTTAGGATCAGCCTTTCCACTTCTGCAAAGCAAAAAAAAGGTGGGGGGACCACTGGAATTACAGTAAGAATTGCACTGAATCTCTAGATCAATTTGCATTGTATTTAAATCTGTAGCTCAATTTTTGTTAAGATGATATTAATAAAATTAAGTCTTCCAATCCATGGAAACAGGGTGTCTTTCCATTTTAGGTCTTTGTTATTATAATTTTTTTTTGAGACAGAGTCTGGCTCTGTCACCCAGACTGGAGTATAGAGGTGCGATCTCAGCTCACAGCAATCTCTGGCTGTTCTCCCACCTCAGCCTCCCAAGTAGCTGGGACTACAAGCACGCACTACCATGCAGAACTAATTTCTTGTTTTGTTTTGTTTTAAGAGAGAGTCTTAAAATCCCAGGATGGAGTGCAATAGCACAGTCTCGGCTCACTACAACCTCCGCCTCCCAAGCAATTCTCCTGCCTCAGCCTCTCGAGTAGCAGGGATCATAGGTGCAAACCACCACGCCTGGCTAATTTTTGGATTTTTAGTAGAGGCAAGGTTTCACCATGTTGGCCAGACTGGTCTCGAACTCCTGACCTCAGGCAATCTGTCTGCCTTGGCCTCCCAAAGTGCTGGGATGACAGGCGTGTGCCACTCAGCCTTGTGTTGGAAGATTTTTGATTAATGACTCAATCTCTGTCCTAAGGTCTCAGATTTTCTACTTCTGAGTCAGTTTTCGTAGCTTACGTGTCTCAAAAAATTTGTCCCTTTATCTGGGTTGTGAACTTGTGTGGCATAGCTGTTCACAATGTTCTCGTATCTTTAGCTCTATGAAGTCAAGTAGCAACATCTCCACTTTTTTGTCTGATTTTGGTAAACTGAATGCTCTCTCTTCTTTTCTTAGTCCGACTAGAGGTTTGTCAATTTTGATTTTTTTTTTTTTTTTTTTTTTTGAGACAGAATCTCACAATTTTGCCCAGGCTGGAGTACAGTGGTGTGATCTCAGCTCACTGCAACCTCTGCCTTCCAGTTTCAAGCGATTCTCCTGCCTCAGCCTCCCAAGCAGCTAAGATTACAAGTGCCCACCACCACGCCCAACTAATTTTTGTATTGTTAGAGGAGATGGGATTTCACCATGTTGGCCAAGCTGGTCTTGAACTCCTGACCTCAGGTGATCTGCTCACTTCAGCTTCCCAAAGTAAGTACAGAAGTGAGCCACTGCGCCCTGCCCAATTTTTATTTTTTTCAAAGAATCAACTTTTGGCTTCATTGATTCTGTCTAATTTTTAAGTTTATCTCTGTTTTTTAATTTATTTTTTGAGACAGAGTCTTGCTCTGTTGCCCAGGCTAGAGTGCAGTGGCGCAGTCATAGATCACTGCAGCCTCCAAACTCCTGGGCTCAAACGATCCTCCTACACCAGCCTCCTGAGTAGCTGAGACCACAGCTCATTGAAAAATTAGCTGGGTGTGGTCGTGGGCGCCTGTAATCCCAGCTACCTGAGAGGCTGAGGCAGGAGAACTGCTTGAACCCAAGAGGCGGAGGTTGCAGTGAGCCAAGATCTCGCCATTGTACTCCAGCCTGGGCAACAGAGAGAAACTGCATCTAAAAAAAAAAAATTGGGTCTTTGTTGCCAAGGCCAGAGCTGGCCTTGAACTTCTAGTCTCAAGGGATCTTCCCACCACAGCCTCCCAAGTCCCCTGTAACGGCATTTGCCACCAGCAAGAAGACCCTCTGCAGGTGTGTGGCAGCTGGCGACTGAGCTGCAGGCAGCGCTCACTGTCCGGTCTGAACATCCTGGGGCCCTGGGGCCAATGCGGAATCTGCTCTGCCTGTGCTTTGCAAATGCAACGAAGGCTGGAGGACAGCTCGTCTGCTTACAGCATGCTTTACTCAATATTCTAAGCCCACTGTTGAGACCTGCAGCTTAGAAAAAAACATTCCTTCCAAAATATTACTGCTCCTTGACAAAGCATCCTGTCAACCAAGAGCTCTGATGGAGACAGACAAGAAGATGGATGTGTATTCATGCCTACTTGGACAACAACCATTCTGCAACCATCCATCAGGGGTGCCTTCCACTTCCAAGTCTTATTTCAGAGACACATGTGGCCAGGCTGTGGCTGCCATGGACAGCAACTCCTCTGCCATGGACAGTGATTCCTCTGCCACGGACAGCGATTCCTCTGCCATGGACAGCGATTCCTCTGCCATAGATTGCAACTCCTCTGATGGATCTGGGCAAAGTAAATTGAAAACCTTCAGGAAAGGATTCACCATTTAAATGCCATTCACAACAATTGATTCGTGAGAGGAGGTCAAAATATCTCAGTAACAAGAGTCTAGGAGAAGTTGATTTCGACCCTCATGGAAGACTCTGAGGGGTTCAAGACTTTGGTGGAGGAAGGCGCTGCAGATACGGAAACAGCAGGGGACCTGGAAGCAGACGTGGAGCCTGAAGACGGGGCTGAATTGCTGCTGTGTCAGGATAAAACTCTAACAGATGAGGAGCAGCTTTTATGGATGAGCCAAGTAAGCAGTTTCCTGGGATGGACCGTGAATGCTGCAGACAGCAGGGTGAGACCACTTCTGCCAGCCCCAAAGCAACAGAGAGTACGAGGCGGGAGGGCCCACGCCTGCGTGGCTGAGATGAGGACGATGCCAAGAACGTTCTAAAATGACCCGACAAGAAATTCCTTGTCAGGACCACAGCGATTCGGATGAGATGCTCCAGGAAGAACACTGGCCCAGCAGCGCCATCTCCACCCATGAGCAGACGGCAACTCAGTTTTCAGCCTCTGGAACCGACGAACTCTGTTTCCAGGCAGCTTATGTGAACTTCTAGGCCAATGAGAGCTCTCTGCCCCTCCCTCTCCGGGCACAGGGGCGGCTCACCACATTGGCTCATCTCTGAATGAGAGCTCACCGTCCCCCACCCTCCAGCCGCGCCGGCTCATCTCTGGTTATAATCTTTTCTTCTAATTCCCAAATACATTCGACATGTCTGGAGATATTTTTTCTCTGATCTATTTTTTTTCGGGGGGTTGACAGAATCTACTCCAGGCGAAGATGCTGTGAACAGTGTTGAAATGACAGGAAGGACTGAGCTATGACGTAAACTTCGTTGACAAAGCAGTGGCAGCGTCTGAGGATGGACTGCAGTGCTGAAAGCAGCCCCACTGTGCAGAAAATGCCGCCCAACCGTGTCGCGCCCTGCAGAGGAATCCTTCATGAAAGGAGGAGTAAATCCATGTGACAAACCTCGGTCTTGCCTTATTGTAAGAAATCGCCACATCCACCACAGCCTTCAGCAGCCCCACCTCATCAGCAGCAAGGCAAGACCCTCCACCAGCACAGATCACAACTTGCTGAAGGCTCAGATGATTGTTAGTATTTTTTAGCAATTAAATATTTGTGAATGAAGGAATGTGCAGTTTTTCAGACATAATGCTACTGCACACTTAGTAGGCTACAGCATAGTGTAAACACAACTGTTTTTTTTTTTTTTTTGAGACGGAGTCTCGCTCTGTCGCCCAGGCTGGAGTGCAGTGGCACGATCTTGGCTCACTGCAGCTTCCACCTCCTGGGTTCAAGCGATTCTCCTGCCTCAGCCTCCTGAGTACCTGGGATTACAGGTACCTACCACCAGACCCAGCTAATTTTTTTGTATTTTTAGTAGAGACGGGGTTTCACCATGTTGGCCAGACTGGTCTTGAACTCCTGACCTCAAGCAATCTGCCTGCCTCGGCCTCCCAAAATGCTGGGATTACAGGCATGAGACACTGTGCCCAGCCTGTAAACCTAATTTCCATATGCACTGGGAAACCACGAAATTCGTGTGACACACTTTGTTGCCGTGTCTCTGATGCAATGGTCTGGAACCTGGCTGCAGGGCCTCTGAGTTGTACCTGAAGTGAGGCCTGACTATGCTCTGGAAATGGCACCAGCTGCTGCTAAGAGGACAGGAGCCAGGCTGCTGATGCGCCTCTTTTACCGGCACTATTTTAACCTTTTCACCACATGTACGTGGTCACTTTTTAAACTGTCAATATTGGAGTGAGATTTGGGGGTATCTTTGTTCTTCTTTATACTCTTTTGCATTAAAATAAATCACTGCTTGTAGTTTTTACAGTGGGAGATAAACACACACACGTATTAAGGTAGGCTGGACCCAGGGCCAAGACCACGAGAGGCACACACTCTGCCACGGCCAACACTCCGTGGCTTGTGGCCACATCACTCCAGTCTCCACCTCTATACTGCTTGCTGCTCTGCTGCGTCCAATTTCCTTCTTCTAAGGACGCACATGACTGCACTTAGGGCCCACTGGGGTAACCCAGAAGTATCTCCATCTCAAGCTCTCCTGTCTAAGACAGGCCACGTCCAGCTGGCAGGGATCCTGGTCAACTCTGCGGGTCCAGTGGACAGGACAGACTTTGGGGAGGAGCTGCAAGAACGGCTTATCCCAAGGGAGTGCTACTACTGCCTGTCCACATTGTCAAGGTAGTTCAGGAATTACCTGTGGATGCCAGAGTGGTCACTGCACCCCACCCGCCCCCAAATGGTGGGACACGGCTGAGTGAGGTCTGGGCAGGCGTCGTGGGGGCCATAGCCAGCGTCGGGGTCAGACAAGGTCAGGCGCTGACTCGCTGCAGGTGTGGGCTCTGGGAGCCTTGGCCTTGCAGCTGCAGAGCCGATGCGCTGGCCTCCCAGGGTGCTGCGGAGAGGACATGATGGCCAGGCCCCAGCGCCCACACAGGCCAAGGGCCACCCCAGCGTCCTCATGGGAGCCACCCTGTGCAACCTCAGGGGTCTGACCCATTTCTCAACACACAAACTTCACATCCTCACTCCTTCCAGATTTCTGCAGCGGGTGAGGGCTGTGGCCCTGTCCAGAGGGAGATGCCAAGGCCGGCAAGGTCCCCACTCCTGGAAAAGATGGCCCAGGACAGGGGCTGCACTGGTCCCTGGGGAGACAGCTTAGCTCACCTGGATCAGGCCCGCAGCCGGGTTCCGCCTCTTCTCAAAGTGCTTCTGACGATGCTGCTCCTGAACCTTCAGGGCAAAGCCAGACCCCAAGATGCCCTGCAATTCATCAGGGTCAGGCCACACCCCAGGGACCCCACACACCCCAACTCCACCCCAACCCCACACACCCCATAGTCAGACCACACCCCAGGGACCCCACACTCCCGAAGTCAACAGGGTCAGGCCATACCCCAGGGACCTCACACTCCCAATTCATCAGAGCCAGGCCATACCCCAGGAACCCCCCACACCCCCAATTCATCAGTCAGGGCACATCCCAGGGGTCCCTTACATCCCCCAATTAATCAGGGTTAGACCACACCCCAGGGACCCCCAATACCCCAACTCCACCCCAGGGACACCCCCAATTCGTCAGTCAAGCCACACCCCAGGGATACCACCAATTCATCAGAGTCAGGCCACACCCCAGGGAAACCCCCAATTCATCAGTTAGGCCACACCCCAGGGACACCCCCAATTCATCAGTCAGACCACACCCCAGGGACACCCCCAATTCGTCAGGCCACACCCCAGGGAAACCCCCAATTCATCAGTCAGGCCACACCCCAGGGACACCCCCAATTCATCAGAGTCAGGCCACACCCCAGGGACACCTCCAATTCGTCAGAGTCAGGCCACACCCCAGGCACACCCCCCCAGTCGTCAGAGTCAGGCCACACCCCAGGGGCACCCCCAATGCGTCCGGCCGGCCACGCCCCAGGGAGACCCCCAATTCATCAGGCAGTCCACACCCCAGGGCCCCCCCCAATTCAACCGAGTCAGGCCCCACCCCAGGGACCCCCCCAAGACGGCAGTCAGGCCACCCCCCAGGGACACCCCCACTTCATCAGAGTCAGGCCACACCCCAGGGACACCTCCAATTCGTCAGAGTCAGGCCACACCCCAGGCACACCCCCCAATTCGTCAGAGTCAGGCCACACCCCAGGGACACCCCCAATTCGTCAGTCAGGCCACACCCCAGGGATACCCCCAATTCATCAGTCAGTCCACACCCCAGGGACACCCCCAATTCATCAGAGTCAGGCCACACCCCAGGGACACCCCCAATTCATCAGAGTCAGACCACACCCCAGGGACACCCCCAATTCATCAGAGTCAGGCCACACCCCAGGGATACCCCCAATTCATCAGTCAGGCCACACCCCAGGGACACCCCCAATTCATCAGTCAGGCCACACCCCAGGGACCCCACACACCCCAACTCCTCAGGGTCAGACTATGCCCCAGGGACTCACACCCCTCCAAGGCGGGCGGGGCAGCCGGACTTACCGCAGGAAGCGCGAAGAACGAGACCCCGATGAGGGTGAAGGTCGCAGCCAGGAGCCTGCCGTTCCAGGTCTGGGGGTACTTGTCCCCATAGCCAATGGTGGTCAGTGTGATCTGCGGGACCGTGGGCTCCGGTCACGGAAGGGCCTGCTCATACCCCTGAGGGCAGGCAGGACATCCGCCAGCAGCGAAGGGCTTGGGCTGGGACATATTCAGGGCCACCCCCTTGCCGCCACCCACACGAAGCTGGGTGAGGCCAGGGTCGACGTGGGCTGCAGTTTGTCCCTGGAGCCCTCTCCAAACTCCCCACACCTCTTTCCCTACAGGCCAGGAGCGGGATCCAGCCAAAGGCTCTGTTGCCTCCTCACATCAAGAGCCAGAGGGCAAGCAACGTTGACTCCCACGAGCGCTCAGGTAGGACAGCGGCTGCAGGGCCCAGCTGGGGAGGCGGGAGTGGCGAGAGGGACCCAGAAAAATGGGCAGGGCGTGCAGGGGGCTCGTGGGGCGCACAGGGGTCTCCAGGGACAAGTAGGAGGCTTGAGGCGCACTCAGGGGGCTCGAGGGGTGCACAGGGGACTTGTGGGACGTGCAGGTGGCTCGCCGAGCCTGACCTGAGCTGAGGCCAGAGGAGAAGAGGTGGGCAGGAGGAGGCCACGAGGAGAGGCGGGGGAGTGATCCCCATAGGGGTGGGGGGTGGGCTGCTCCTCGAGCAGGGACCCCATGGGTTGTATTTAGAGTTTCTCTCTGGGTGGTGGGAAGGAGGCAGTCGAGCCAGGTCAGGCCGCCCCAGGGGGCCTGGGTGAGGGGAAGGGGAGAAGGGGCCTGTCTCCAGACAGCTCCGACAAGAGACGCCGTGGGGGCCGAGGAAGTCAGGGGCAGGCACCCTGCACTCATGGCTAGATATAGGGGCCGCAGCCACCCTGCTGCCAGGACCGCAAGCACCACAAGCCAGGGGGCTTAGGACAGCCACAAGGAGACTGACTGGCTGGGACCAGAAGGTGGGCCAGGGACAGGCCCTGGGGGTACAGGGTCTTAGATAAACAAGGAGGGGTCAAGGCACGAGTGCAGACGGCAGGGCCGGGGGTCCCACCCCCATGAGGGGTACAGGGTCTTAGATAAGCAGAGAGAGAGGTTATGGCAGGAGTGCAGACGGCAGGGGTCCCACCCCCTGGGAGGGAAGACCTCTCACCAGGACCTGTGGCCCCACGAAGGGTGTCTACCCCGGGCTCTGAGGATGCCGCTGCGTGGTCTGAGGACAGGGTGGGCCGGGGCACCCGCTCCACACAGACAGGAAGCCGCAGCCTGGGACAAAGCAGCGCCAGCACCTGGGGCCTCAGCCGCCACCGCACGCAGCTCACACAGGAGGCTCTGGGCAGGAGGCTGCCCCACGGAGCAGGTGGGAGGCTGGGCGAGGCCTGGACCTCGGAACCTCTCCTGGGGAGTCCCAGCTAGGCCCTCCGCTCTCTATGCGACTTCTTCACCAAAGGAGGCACATTTTTGAAGACATGAAACAGACACTCCTACCAGCCTCAACTCAACCACATGACAGCGAGGGCTGAGGGGGAAGGTGGGGAAGCATGAGGGAGACGACAAGGACAGAGACGGACAGAGAGACAGAGACAGAGACAGAGAGAGACAGAGACAGAGACAGAGAGAGACAGAGACAGAGAGAGACAGAGACAGAGAGACAGAGACAGAGACAGACAGAGACAGAGACAGAGAGACAGAGACAGAGAGACAGAGACAGAGAGAGACAGAGACAGAGAGAGAGAGAGACAGAGACAGAGAGAGACTGAGACAGAGACAGAGAGACGGAGACAGAGAGATATGCAAAGACAGAGATACAAACAGAACCAGATAAAGACAGATACAGACAGAGAGAGACAGAGAGATGGAGAGACAGAGACAGAGAGATACAGACAGAGAGATATGGGCTGGGCACAGTGGCTCACATCTGTAATCCCAGCACTTTGGGAGGCCCAGGCAGCTGGATCGCTTAAGCCCAGTAGTTTGAGACCAGCCTGGCCAAGATGGTGAAACCCTGTCTCAACTAAAAATATAAAAATTAGCCAGGTGTGGTGGCTGATGCCTGTAGTCCCAGCTACTCAGGAGGCTGAGGCAGGAGAATCACTTGGGCCTGGGAGGTCGAGGCTGCAGTGAGCTATGACTGCGCCACTGAACTCCAGCCTGGGCAACAGAGCAAGATCCTGTCTCAGATTTAAAAAAAAGAGAGAAACAGAGACACAGACGGCAGTGAGACATGGACCCTGGCCAGAATGCTGGGGGGACAGGTGAGTCAAAGGAAGCCAGAGAATCCCAGAGCAGTTTCCGAGCCCGGGGCCCACCAAGGGCCGAGCCTGTGGAAGAGGCCAGGCCCCCCACACCTGCCCAAGGGGGTCAGACGGATGGGACACTTTCACGCACAGCTCTCCAAAACTTTCTGCCCCTGAAATGTTCTCAGCTGGCCATCGACCTGCTCCTCCGAAATGGGGGCAACTCCAGGAAAAGGAAGCTGGAGGCCTGGCCTTCGGGGGAGGCAAGGGTGGGATTCCCTCCATACCAGGGGGGCCCCAAAGGCCGCAAGAAAGGAAAATCGGGGTGGATCTCACTCTCTCCCACTAGGAGGTACACAGTTAGCATGTTTCAATCGGGGAATACCAGCATCCCTATTTGCTGTTTGGGACTAATCAGGTAAACCCCAAAGAAGAGCACAGAAGCAGCCCCGGGCATCCACCACAGAGGGACCCAGGGCGTCCACCACAGAGGGACCCGGGGCGTCCACCACAGAGGGACCCAGGGGAGGGCACGGCGGGCGCAGAGCCGGCTGTATTCTTACCCTACACAAGCATGACTCCGAAAAAACTCCAATAAAAATCTCAAGCCATCCTAAAGATAAGAAGGCTGTTGCCCACGGAAGACCTGGGGGCCGGGCCGCCCCCACCGAAGCCCTAGGTCCAGCAGTCACAGCTCAGGACGCCCCAGGCCCCGCTGACCCCATGGCGGGGCCAGAACCACACACGATGGCTCCTTGCGCTCAGTGAGCCCAGGTCGTCCGCCTGGTCCACAGCCTGGGCCCCGGGCACACTCAGCTCTCAACCCCCACCCGAGCCCCGCTTGGGAGGACAGCATCCGGGTCTCATGCAGTTAATAAAATAATTTCAGATCAGCTGCGTGTGGCTTGGGCACCAGGTGGAGCTGCCCACACCTTCCCCACGGGGCTGAGCCACTCAGCCGGAGAGTGTGGGGCTAGGCTGGGGCCTGGTGTCAGCCTCCCAGGAGACCATAGACCCTGCCCTGCACACCACCAGCCTGAGGGTGCCTGTGGCCCCAGGTGGGGAGGAGCCCGGGAGCCAGGTCTGTTCAGACCTGATCGGAGTGGGGCCTGCAGAGCCGCCTGGTCTCCAAAAGCACAGTGTCGGGGACCCTATGTCCACCCTACTCGGGGGTCCTTCAGAAGCTTCCAGGAACCCTCTCGGCAGGTGACTTGCTCCAAGGGGAGCCTGGCCATAGTGCAGGCACAGGGGCTAAGAGGGCAGGCTGGGGTCCCAGCAGCAGGAAGGCCAGGGAGGGGGTGGCCAGGAGACCACCTGGACAGACAGGCTGGAGGCCGAGCTGCCCTTCTTTAAATTCTCTCACCTCTCACCCCAAGGGGCAGAGCCGGGGGAGGAGGCCAGGGACAATAGCAAGGCCCAGGATGTGGCAGCCAGCCACGGGCACCAAAGGCAAAGCCTCCCACCCACCAGCCCCACAGCCACCAGGTCGTGCGGTCAGCCCCTGAACCAGGGTTGCCCAGGACAGACCTCCTAGGGACGCCTCTTCTCTCCCTTCCCCCAACAATCGGGACAAAGAGCAGGTGGGGGGGTCACTCAGGAGGAAGAAGATCCCCCACCACGGCTGAGCTCAGCGCCGCCCCCCAACCCTGGACCCAGCCCTCCCCACCCGAACCCCCGCCTCAGCCGCAACCACGTGCCGTCATGACCACGGGCGGCCGGCAGGTGGCCGCAAAGTGACGTATGGCGCCGGCTCAGCCCTGGAGAGCCTGGTCCAGCCGGCGGGCAGACAGGACACGCCACAGGGACCACAACTCACCAGGCCCCACCAGAGTGCGTCCGCATAGGTGTCAAAGTGGTCGTTCTCGCCCTTCTCCGCCAAGTACACCAGGAACGAGGCCAGGATGAGGCAGAGGAAGCCGATGTACCAGGCGGTGACCAGCTCCTGCCAGGCAGATGGCATCGCTGTCACCACCGGCTGCCTTCCTCCGGAGCACTGGCCCCAGCCTGCCCTGGGCTTCATCTACAGGGATGTGGGGGCTGAACCCCTCTCCTGAGGCCAGCAGAGGCTCCAAACAAGGTCAGCAGCAGGGCTGGCCAGGGGAACCCGGAAGGGCGGTGGGCTTCACTCTCATAGCTGCACCAGCCCCTGCCCCTGTGCCTCCAGCGGCTCGCATGGCCAGCCCGCTGTGTCCTCCACGGTCGGCAGCGTCTATTCCAGTGGCTGGCGGGGCTGGAGAATCTCAGGACTGTGGAGACCTGTCCCCAGCGTCCCTGAGCCTCAGGGCGCAGATGTGAAAGGGTGCCCACTCCAGCCAGCACCCAACCCCACAGCGTCCAGAGAGGGAGGGGCCCCCGGGGGCTGACCCCTGCCTGTTCTGCAGAGAAAGCCACCACCCGGCCAGGGCGCAGAAAGGAAGAAAATGGGGAGGGGCCGTTTGAGCAAATAAGCCCACCCATGCGTAGGGTGGACAGATAGCACAGTCTGACAGGATGGGGTCTTGGTCACTGGGGGGCCCCCGGCCAGCCACCACCGCAAGCCGCAGCTTGAACAACCACCAGGCATGTGACTAGCCCAGCGTATTGATCCAGGCACTAAAACCCAGGAAGAAGACACCCAACCACAGAACCCAGGGTTCTCGGCAGGAAAGTGGGGGGGCGGGGGGGTGCAGGGGCCGAAATGGCCCGGCCTGGCCTTTTGAAAAAACAGCTTTCTGGAGACAGATGACAAAGATGGGCCGAGCCATGGGAAGACGCACCAAGCAGAAAGGTGGGGGAGTGGCTTCCCCACCTGACGGGCTCCCAGGCCGGTCCAGCCAGACCCTCCGCTGACCTCCTTTCCTCCACCCAGGGCCCTCGGAGCAAACCCTGGGCAGAAGGGGCCCGGTGCAGGCCAGGACCCTCACCGGCTCGGGGACCCCCCCACCAGCCTGGGTGCCATGGCTCACCTTGCTGTGGGCGTAGACCACCGAGCCCAGCAGCTTCCAGGTGCCGCCCCGCCGATCCATGCGGATCATCCGCAGAATCTGCAGGAAGCGCAGGCTCCGGAGCGCAGACGTGGCGAAGACGTTGCCCTGGGAGCCGGCGGCCAGCACCGCAATGGAGGCGATGAGCACCATGATGTCTGCGAGGCGGGCGTGGAGCTGGTGAGCTGGGGCCGCCCCGCAGCCCCGGGGAAACCCCAGCCCTGAGTTCCAGGAGGGTGTGCAGAGGGCCGGGAGGTGCATGCCAAGCACCTGGTGTGGGCTCTGTCCAGCCTCAGGAAGGCCATTATGACCGTCCACCCTGCCTGCAGGGCCTGGGACGGCCAGCCTGGCGCCACGTCCCTCTTCCTGACACTCAGGCGGAGTTAACCACAAGCTAAGACTCCACATCAGCAGGTGAAAAGAAACTTCCAGAAGAAGCCCACGCAGACGCCCCAGCTCCCCCCAGGGCTGAGTCCGTGCCTGGATCCCTGGCCCCAACACCCACACCAGGCCTCACCAATCACACAGAACGGCTTCCGGGCGAACTTGAGCCTCCCCCTCCAGCCACGGTAACGGCAGCAGCAGCCCGCGGCCCAGATCCGCACAAAGTACTCCACGCCGAACACCACGATGGTCACAATTTCCTGCAGGGGAGGCGAGCTGAGGCCATGCGAGGCCTGGCAGAGGGCCTGGGGGCCCCGCCTGGACACCCACAGGGGACGTTCTGGCCCAGAGACCAGGCCACAGGGCCAGAGGCTCACACGGAAAACTGCAAGCTTAGCCTGGCACCTAAAGGGCTCCCACCCCTCTCCAGCCTCCGGGGTCCCTGTATCCAGGAACACCACAAGGGCTACCCTCCCCTCATCCCTGTCTGAGCTGTGGGGGGCTCTATCTGAGCTGGAATGGGAGCCTGTCTGAGCTGTGGGGGGGGTGGCCCTGTCTGAGCTGGGGGGGCTCTAGCTGATCTGGGGACCCCTCTCTGAACTGGGGGCCCTTGTCTGAGCTGGGGGCCCTGTCTGAGCTGGGGAGCCCTGTGTGAGCTGGGGGACTCTGTCTGAACTGGGAGCCCTTGTCTGAGCTTGGGGCCCTTTCTCAGCCAGTAGGGGGCCTGCCCTGTCTGAGCTGGGGGTGTATAGCAGGGCTGTGAAGGACCCACGTAATTACAAGGGGGCCACAGCCTCCACCCAGACCTTGGGCAGCCCCAGGACAGACGGGCATGGCGGGCAGTAGAGGGAGGTGCATTCGGGTGGGCACCAGTGTCTCTGAGAGCCCCCCCTCCGTTACCAACAGCAACACATGAATTGTACTCCCTCCCGTTGCCATGGCACCCACTCTGCCCTGGCACAGCATTGCTGCATCACCGCCCCCACCCCAACGCCCACACCTGCCGTCTGCTGGGGACGCCCCACAGCTTTGGCTCCGGATATAATGGGAGGGTAGGAAAAGGGGGGTGGGCCCACTCGGGGTGGGGGGATGGAGGCGGGGCTGTCAGCTGCTGTGACGTCACCAGGAGGGGTGAGGCGAGGCCTGAGTTACTCACACCCAGGGTGGGGCTGGGGTGTAGCTGGGGCTGTGGGGCTGGGGGCAGGTGGGGCTGACAGAGCACCAAGTCATGGCCAGCGCTGGGGCTGGGGGAGCTAGAGTGGGGCTAGAGGGCGCAGGGCAGGGGAGAGGGGTTGCGTGGTGGGGGTCGGGGAGGCCTTTACAGGAAGCCAGGGTTGGGGGTGTCAGAGGCTCTGTAGTAACAGGAACGGGGGACAGACACCCAGGCAGCTCACGCTCCTTCCCAGGCCCCTCCGGCCCCCACCGCCCTTGCTCGGGGCTCACCAGGATGTAGAGGGCCCCCTCCGAGCTCTTCTCATACTCCTTGATGGTGGAAAACACAGACAGCACAAGGCAGGAGAAGACCAGGAGGAACCTGGGGGGCAGGGAACGTGCGCTCAGCCGGGCTGCAGGGGCACCAGCATGGCTGCGTCTCCAGAACGCAGGACCCCACTCCCCACCCACCCCACCAGAGCCCACACCGGCCAGAGGGCACCCCTCAGCCGCCTCCTGGGACCCCGGAACTCCACGGTGGCACCGTAAGCAGCTGCCCCTCCACCCCAGGACTCGCCCCTTCTCCACACCGGCCCCGCCCCCTCTGTCTGGTTTCAGCCTGGCAGCCTCATCCTTTGGGAAAGTCTCCAAAACTCTCAGAGTCAAATAAGAACAGCCAGGCCTGCCCATCAACTGCTGCAGAAGCAGGAAAAAGCAACACCCCCCCGGGGCAGAAGGCTCCGGATCAACCCTCTCATCTCCTATACTCGACCGTCTATCTCCTCTCCAGACCCAGATGCAGAGAGCTTCCCTCTGCCAGTCAAATCCAGAGCCAAGCAACAAGAGCTCCTCGGATCATCTTCTTTCCGGCCTCTCCCTGGCTGCCAGGAGGCTCAGTTTCTCCTTCCTCCTGGTTGCAGGCACCTCCTTCTGCCAGTGATTCCCACCATGACTGCTCTTCCCATCCTCTTCCCACAGGACCACCTGACTCTCACTAACCCTTTTCAACCTCCCCTCAGATGCTCAAGTTCACGGCCACACCAAAATTCTCCCAAATATATGTAGTTGTTGTCTTTTTTTTTTTAGATGGAGTTTCACTCTGTTGCCAGACTGGAGTGCAGTGGCACGATCTCGGCTCACTGCCACCTCCGCCTCCCGGGTTCAGGCAATTCTCCTGCCTCAGCCTCCCGAGTAACTGGGATTACAGGCTCACACCACCACGCCCGGCTAAGTTTTGTATTTTTTAGTGGAGACAGGGTTTCACCATATTGGCCAGGCTGGTCTCGAACTCCTGGACTCAGGTGATCCTCCTGCCTCGGCCCAGCAAAGGGCTGGGATTACAGGTGTTAAGTCACCACAGCCGGCCCAAATGCATGACTTTTCTCGGCCCTGCGTCCTCCTCTGATACAAGCAGCTCTGATCCACTTGCTCCCCTGCCCACCCAGAAAGCTGCAGACGGGAGGTGCCTGCCCAGCTGTGGTTACAGCAAGGCCACCCACATAGAAGAGACAGAAAATCTCCTAGCTCTTCCTGGGAGCAAAGCTGTGCGTCTCGGAGCCTCAAGCTGCCACTTTGGCAGGAAAGCAGCCCCCGCCGTT
This sequence comes from Cacajao melanocephalus, assembly GCA_963573385.1. Lineage (NCBI taxonomy): Eukaryota > Metazoa > Chordata > Mammalia > Primates > Pitheciidae > Cacajao > Cacajao melanocephalus. Next base: position 187,541 of record CAUYLG010005563.1, on the reverse strand, counting down.
GAAGTCAGGGAAAGCACACGAGACAGAAACCCACTTCTCAGGAAGCAAATGCTTCACCCCTTTTACATCTCTTGCAGGTGTCCTGGGATGTGCAGGGGACGTGTCCAACGTTCAGGTCCTTGGTCAGAGCCGTACGGAGGCCACGCGTGGAACAAGCCCTCGCTCCCGGCAACAGGAGAGAAGTGTTGCTCGCCCCCTGACAACGGTGCTGCCTCTCCTTCCAACCTTGCTCAGACCAAGAGCCGGTAGGGACCAAGCCACAGAGCAGCCACCTCCCTGTGTCTGTGCCCGTATGCTATCTCCACACTCACCATCTCCTCACACACCCAGCGGCAAGGCCACCATGGAGCCTGAGGGCCCTGCTGTGTCTCCAGCCCGGCCCTGCCCCGCAGGCTCAAACCCGAGCCCTTCCTCCGTCCCACATCCAGGGGACTATTGGGGGAGGGAGGTTCCCCACACACAGAATCCCTTTCCTCCCACCCCCGAAGCAGCGCCACAGCCCTGCCTGGGTTCCAGGGCACTGCCCCCACTCCCCTCTCCCTACTCCCACAGAGGAAATACTCTCTGGATGCCCTGGCCTACAGGACCAGGGGGCTGGCCACCATCAGGGGCATCCCAGGGGCTCTCTTCAGCCCGGACACCCCCTCATCGCTAGAGCTTCAGGCACCACGGCGCCTGTCCAGACCCACCCTCCCATCATAGCCTCACCATTCCCTTTCCAGTCTGGGGGCGCGGAGGTGCTCATGGGATTGAAGCCTGGCCAACCACTGCCATCGAGTGGTGGCCCCAGAACCTCTGCTGAAACTACCAGGAAAAAGGCACCCCCTTCTCACCGAGGCCACCAACTAGGAGGCAGGCCTGGGGCACTGGTAGGAGGACGGGTGTGCACAGGAAAACCTGCCTGAAGATGAGGTCACCACAAGGAAGCCAGCACTGAGGGACTAGGGAAGAATCGTAAAGACATGTAATGTGAGCACCTGGATCCAGCTGTGCCTGAAGCCCCTTAGACTTCCACGTTATGTAAGCCCATTACTTACGAAACTGGATTTGTTCTCTGCCCCTTGCAAATAAAATATCCCTGACCTCTCAGGCAATGAGCAGCTGACGGGCATGAGTGTGTCCCTGCTCTGAGCCCATGCCTGACTCCACCATGCTGTGGCCACGTGCTACTCCAACCCACGTGGCTGTGACAGAAGCTGCCATGGATCAAAAGGAAAAAACAAGTCCTCGGTGTGAGGAGCTATTTAGGAAGCAGAGGTTGGCATTGGCCGCAGTGTCCGGAGGGTCTAGGAAGCAGAGGTCAGTGTTGGCCACGGTGTCTGGAGGGTTTGGAGGATTTGGGGAGCAGAGGTCAGCGCTGGCCACGGTGTCTGGAGGACCCCCCTCCGCTCACGGCTTCACTGTCTCTCAGGAGAGCCCCTGGAGAGCACCGCAAGGGAGAGGACTCACCGAAGGCTAAGCCCCGCGGCCGGGAGAGGAGGGAAGCCCCAGCATCTCAGCCTGCAGGGAGAGTTCTCAGACTTTAGCCACAGAAGCAGAAGGACAGGACCAGGCCATCCAGGCACAAATCTGGGGTCTCAATCACCCCAGGCTCAGGCTCCTAGCCCCCTAACCAGGATCGGCCCACTGGGCGGTGGCAGCAGTTCGAGCAGATAATTGAGCCCACATCTGACACGCCACGCTCAGAGCGGGCCCCATCCTGCACAATCGGTATCACGCACCAGCACCCACACCCAGTGCACAGCCCTGCACCACGCTCACCCCCGGGACCCCTCACCCATCTCGCTCTAGGAGCCCCCTGCCCTCTGCCCCTACAGGCCCTGCACCACCCCCACCCCGCCTCAGCACCTCTCCCTCACCCAAAGGCCCCAGGTGCCCCAAACCCTCCTCCTGCTGCTCCAGAGGGACCTAGATGAAGCCCTGCTGCTTTTTCAGAGGTCACAGACACAGCACACACGCCAGGCAAGGGCCCCAAGTGGGGGGTCAGGGCTGGACCTCCCTCCCCAAGTGGCTTCAGGCTTCCAGGAATAAGGCAGCACTGATGCCCGCCCCGATGCCCCTGGAGCTGCCCCAGGTGTGGGAGGTCATGGATGCCCCAGGCAAGGACCAGGACTCCCTGAGGCATCACTGGGCACCGCAGTCACCCCTGGGGGCAGAGCCTGAGAAGACCGCTGGGAGGGTGGGGGGAGCCAGGAGATCACTAGCCCAGAGGTCACACAGGGTCAAGGTGGGGTCAAGGTTGAATAAGAGTGGCAGGGCCGTGTCTGTGAGCCAGGGCTGCGGGGCTCAGAAGCAGGGGAGGGCAGACCTGTGCAGAGAGCCCTTGGCATAACTAACTCCATCTTAGAAAAAGACTCCATTTGTCTTTCACAGGGCACTCTACGAACGAGGAAAAGATGTTTTGTTTAAGAACAACTACAAAAAAAACAGGCTGGGTGTGGTGGCTCATGCCTGTAATCCCAGCACTCTGGGAGGCCGAGGCGGGTGGCTCACCTGAGGTCAGGAGTTTGAGATAACCTGGCCAACCTGGAGAAACCCTGTCTCTACTAAAAATACAAAAACTAGCCAGATGTGGTGGCACGCACCTGTAATCCCAGCTACTCAGGAGCCTAAGGCAGAACTGCTTGAACCCGGAAGGCGGAGGTTGTAGTGAGCCAAGATCGTGCCACTGCACTCCAGCCTGGGTGACAGAGCAAGACCCTGTCTCAAAGAAAAAAATAAATTGAAATAAACTGACTCAAGAAGAAACAGAAAACTTGAATAGACCTATAACAAAGAACCAGCAGTCAAAAAACTTCCAACAAAAAAAGGTCCAGGAACTTTCACTACAAAGTACTTTTTAGCTTCCAAAGAGAAAAGTCAGTTTCAATAAAGACATTGAATCTGCCAGGTGCGGTGGCTCACGCCTGAAATCCCAGCACTTTGGGAGGCCAAGACGGGTGGATCACCCGAGGTCAGGAGTTCGAGACCAGCCTGACCAACATGATGAAATCTTGTCTCGAATAAAAATACAACAATGAGCCGGACATGCTGGTGCATGCCTGTAATCCCAGCTACTCGGAAGGCTGAGGCAGGAGAATCGCTTGAACCAAGAGGCGGATGCTGCAGTGAACCGAGATCAGGCCACTGCACTCCAGCCTGGGCGACAGAGCAAGATTCTGTCTCAAAAAAAATAAAGAAAAAAAGAAACAAATAAAAAAATAAATACCAAGTCCAACCAGAAAAGGACACTCCAAAGCCCCTCCTCCCGCCTCCGTTCTCCCTGGAGGCCTTTGTCTTCATGGCGGCTGCAGCCGCCCAGGCCCAGCCTCCGGGCAGCTTCCAACCCTCAGTGCTGCGTCTTCTTCCTCCTGATGTTGAACCTGACTTTGTGGTGGAACGTGTGCCCCGGAGGGATGAGAACCCGGCAATGTACGGTTTGCAGCACTGACCCATGTGGCGTGGCCGTGACTCCACATAGCTTGTGGCTTGACTGAAACAGCATCAATAAAAGCCTGACCTTGTGGACAGACAGACACCACGTGGACCTCATGTCAAGCCCATCCTGTGTGTAAAGTGCCTCCAGCATGTGGGGCCTTGGGCAAGCTCCCCCCAGCCGAGAACAAGAGGGTGGCTGGCCACTCCAGGCCCGATTCACCCACAGGCACCCCACAGCTTCTCTCTGCCCAGACCCAGTCATCTCCACCACGAACACCGCCCAGATGTGGGGAGGCCGGCATGGCCCCCTGCAGCTCCCCCCTCCAGCCTGCTGGAGCCCCCCAAGTCCCTGAGTGCTCCAGCCTGGGCAGACACTGTCCCCACAGCTCTGCCTTCCGAATCCCCAGCAGCGGACTCCACTGCACAGCCCAGGAAGGGAAGGCAGGGGACAGGGTGGTCCTCCTGAGACCTGCCCGGGAAGGACACGGCCATGTTTCAGAAGCACGCAGGACCATGCGGTCTGCAGCAGAGGAGGAGGCTTCAGCACAGATGGCTCGGCAGAGGCCAGCCCCACGACCTGCCCATCCCAGCACCAGAGCCACGTGAGGCTTGGCCCTGCTCAGCCACAGGTGGTGGCAGCGGGGATGGTGCCTTTGAAGGCTCTGTCCACTGGTCAGCAAAAGCAGAGGTGAAGGGCCAGAGCCACGTCTTAAGCGTCTCAGGTGAGACCTCAGCATCTCTAGTGTGAGCCCAAGTCCAGATTCCACCCACAGGCACCCTGAAGACAGCCCAGCCCCATGCCACTGAGAAGCTGTGATCCCCTGCCCGCCTCTGAGTGAGGCCTTCGTAGAGCGTGGCCACCGCTTCATACGACCCTTAAAAAGCTGGTGACGGTCAGCGCCCACGGCCCCCACGCTGGCCGTCCTGTGGGGCTCACAGATGACAGGGGCTGCGGAGGGAGTCCGTCCCTCACATCTTATTCCCCAGGTGAAAGCCTTTCTAAAGAGAAATTTCTAGAAAGAGAGCACCCATCGGTCATCCTAAGTTCCTATAGAAAAGGCAGGATACGTGCTGCATTCTTTTTATCTTCTGTATGCGTTTTCAAAATTGGATCGGCTCCTTGAGATCTTCCAAAGGAGGTGGGTGCGGCCTGTTGTTTGCTTTCTTCCTGAGGACCATGACGAAGCCACTGCTCCACCCACTGCGCTCGCCGCTCAGATGGGCCCGTCCACCTTTGCCCAGCAGGAGCGTGGCTGCCAGAGCAGCTGGTTTCGTCTACGGACCCCGGGGCCCTTTCCACCCCAACCAGCTCTGCCCCGGCACAGGCCTCTCTTGGAGATGTCTCCCCAGGTCCGCTCCAGGCAGGGGAGGGAAGGTCACTCCATCCTGGCCAGAGGACCATGCGGCCATGTCCCACCAAGCTCTCCAATAAACAGGCCGACTACAGAGCCGGTGCCTCACCAATCTTTGGGGACTGACTTTGAGGAACAGGCCCCTGAGCACGTGGGAGCTGCTGAGTCAGCAGGCGGGCTGGAAATCCCAGCAAGAGCCGATGCCGCCATCTGAGTCCAAAGACCACAGAGCAGACTGGAAACTCGGCAGGGCTTCCATGCTGCCGTCTTGAGGAGAGTCCCCTTTCTTCCTGAAACCTGTCTTTTCTTTCGTCCACCTCAGCTGCCAGGACGAGGCCCACCCCAAGGCGAAGGGTCACTGGCCTAACTCAAAATCTGCTGAGCTAAGTGTCCGTCACGCTGGAAAACAGCTGCACAGCAGCATCGAGGCAGGTGTGTGGTCGCCAGCCAAGTGGACATGTATGACCACCACAGGCTGGGAGAGGACAGAGGCCCCTCGGCCAGAGGCCTGGCCTGCAGCAGGACGGGCTGATTCAGCGGTACAGGCACAGAATGCCCTCACTGGTGTCCGAGGACGGCCCGTGGCTCCAGGGCAGATCCAGGCCACACATCCACCCAGGTCCCCCACCGAATGGCCCCCACCGGGACCCACCTCGTGGGAACTGGGAGCCTCCACACAGACAGCAAGGACCCCTCGGCCCAGGGCGACACACCAGCTGGAGCTCCAGTCCCAGAGGCAGGGGTCAGGGCGGGGGCAGGAGTCCAGGCGGGGGCAGGAGTCCCTGCAGGCTGAGGGGAGGGTCCAGGGCCACATGAGACGCTCGAAGCACAGTGCTGCACGTGGAGGCCGGGCAGGCCTGAGCGGCTGGGGGGCTAGCCCAGGTCCAAGAGCCAGCACATGCCCTCCAATGCACCCCTCACTGCCACCCCCAAAATCACGAGCCGCACCCCCCAAAACCACGAGCCGCCACCCATCCTGCCCTAACTGGCTGCCACCCGTTGTGGACGTGGGCAAAGCAGCACCAGGAATGCCCTGCATAGGCGGATCTGGGTCCCAAGGAGGACCCCCAGGAGACAAGGGTCCTCCTCCCGCCCCCACAAGCCCCAGCCTCCAGCAAGAAGGCACTGGCCCTGAGGCGCTGTCACCAGGGGGCACTCGGCCCCACCCACGTGTGAGGTCGACCCAGAGGCCTCCGCCCTGACCCCGAAGCTCCCGGCTGCAGGCAGGGGCGCTGGCAGCAGTGCCGAGGCCCAGGCAGGCAAACCACACGCCAGGGACGTCCCATTTCCAAGCCACGATTAATTTACTGTGCTCGCTGGCCAAGTTCTTCAATTAACTGAGCCCTGGGAAAAACGTGCAGACGTCTCGTGCGCCTTCTGTGGGTGATTCTCTGTCTGCCTATCGGGGTTTCTGTGGGTGATTCTCTGTCTGCCTAACGGGGTTTCTGTGGGTGGTTCTCTGCCTAACGGGGTTTTCTCTGGACTCTCAGTGGGGTCAGAGCAGGGAAGGATGGGGAGGTCCCTGGCTTCCTAGTCAGGAGCCCAGAGTCTTGGGAGGCAGGAGAGGCGCAGCGGGGACACAGAGGGCATCACCCATCACAGGAGGGGCTCAGAGACCCACCTCAGCCCAGCAGAGCCACACACACAGTCCTGTGGGCTTCCCGGAGGAGTTGTGTACAGGGGCAGGGGAGACCCTACAGGGTAAAGAGGAGTTGGCCACAAGAGGAAAAGGGGAGGGGCATTCACAGCAGAGGGAAGAGCAGGTGGGGAGGCCTAGAGAGAAGGGCAGGCGTGTCTATGTCCGGCCGAGGGTGAGGCTGACCAGATTTGAGAACAGGCGGGGTGGGGGCGGGGACAGCCCCACAGACTCGAATTTTGAGCCCTTGCTGCTGCATCCAGGAAGACCTCGGGCTGTAAGGAATCTTCCTCCAAATTAAGAAGGAACGAGGCCCAGGTCCCTGGTGATCAGGCGGCTCTGACCAGGCCTCCCGAACCACTTCAGAAACCCTGGAGACAGAACGCACGCAGATGCAGCCGAGCTGCGGCTGCTCCCAGCGGGCATGGACCAGGAGGAACAGAGCCAGAATTCAGGGAGAAGACGGATCTCCTGCAGCCAGCCCCTCAGAAGGCTCCGGCTCCTTCCAGCTCAGCTTCCGCCCGCCTCGCCCGCCCCCGCCCCCGCCCCCCCCACCTCGCTGCCTGCAGACCCTGCTCTGGGAGCCGCCCCTCCCACCTCGGCCCCACCCGGAGAGTGCACGCAACGGCTCCCAGTTTTGTTTTTTAAGTTTTTGGAACAGATGGCACAGATGGCACCGCCGGGGGCGGCTGGTGCAGGGGAGGCAGAGAGACGGACGCCCGGGAAGAGCCGCGGCGGAGGGAGGAGGTGGCTCGGGTGCATCTGGGCCCGTCTCGGGGACGAAAAGATCCCAGTGCCTCAGCCATGGCCTCAGGCCCCAGTCAGACCAAGGAAGAAGCCTCCGAACTGCAGACAGTCCCAAATCGCTGCCCAGCCACCCAATCGGCTAAGCTGTGGGGAAGACACAGGGGCTTCCAGGCCTCCCCATACAGCGTACCCCCAAGACACCCAAATTCACGCCCATCTTAAAGAAGGGGAAACTGAGGCTCACTGCGGTGAGTGAGGGGCTCTGCCTCTGACCCACGGGAGGGAGAGGGCGGCAGGAGACCCCTGATGGCACCCCCCCAGGCTCGGGCTTCAAGAGGGGAGGCTCCCCAGGAACACTGGGACAAACTCCCTGGCCTCGTCGCCTCAGGGTCCCAGGCACAGCATCCTGACATGGGACAGACACTCCCTAAGAGCCAGGACATCCCAGGGTGGGGGCCATCACCACCCTCAGACCCAGGCCCATGGCATGGGTGCAGCCCTCCCGTGCTAAGCCGGGGAACGCAGCCCACCATGAGGCACTTGGCTGGGGTCTCGCTGGCTCCACAGGGGCAGCCCGCCCTCATCTCCTTCTGATGCCGGGTTCTGGCTCCTGGCAGACTCTCCGGAGGACACAGCAGTGGGTCCCACCGAGGACTACCCCCCTCCCCTTGAGAGAGGACAAAGGCCTGGGGGAGGAGGTTGTTGGGTGTCTGGAGCACCCAGAGGCCTGGACCTCCAGCTCAGCCTGACTCTTGCGGGACCAGTGCGTGATGAGACACTCAGAAATCTTCGTTCTGCCAAGCAGGAGGAGCTGGGGCTTCGCACCCCTAAATGGAAAGCCCCAGGCTGGAGACTGCACATCTCAGCTGAGCAGCACCCCAACCACGTCTCCCAAAACCCACAGGCAAACTCATGCCCCTGGCAGCTCTGGGCAGGGAGAGGCCCACCCCACCCACTCCTGCTCAGGCAGCAGCCAAGTCTGCAGGAAAAGAAAGAAGAGGTCATCCTCCCTCCCTTAGGAAGAGAGGACGGAGGGAGGACAGAGGGAGGACGGAAGCATGGGGGAGGGCAGCAAGAGGATGGGAGGGCAGTGGGAGAATGGGGAGGACGGAGGGAGGACAGTGGAAGGACAATGGGAGGACAATTGGAAGATGGCAAGAGGAAAGGAGAGTGGGAGGACAGGAGAAGACAATGGGAGGATGGAGGGCAGTAGGAGAACAGCCAGAGGACAGGGGAGGATGGGAGAGAACAGGGGAGGACAGTGGAAGGACAATGGGAGGGTCGGGGAGGACGGTGACCAGATGATGGGAGAATGGGGGAAAACGGTGGGAGGATGGTGGGAGGATCAGGCAGCTTCTCTGCAGCCCAGAATTACAATACAAAGAGTTTCGGAGGCTAATTATCATAATGGGTTCAACTTCAGGAGCTTCCCCCGGCAGCCGTTGCCAAGGAGACAAGGCATGGCAAGTAGCTGGTCCCCAGCACCAGATTCAGGGGCAGCGCCAGGGTGGGAGCAGGAAGGACCCACAGAGCCCTGGCACCCACACCTGAGCAGAGGGGTAGGAGGGCACCTGGACTGTGGGCATCGACTGGGGCTCCCCACAGGTCCTGACACACAGCCTGGCTCCGTACCCATCGCAAGAGGCCATGGTGGGGATCGGGCACCCCATATCTAGCCGCAGCCTGAGCGCCGAGCAGTGGGGGCCCCTCCTGGGAACTGGGACCCAAGTCCAAAGAGGAGAAGTCAGGCAGGGAGGGACCTGTGGAAGGGACCAAACGGTCACCGGGCCAGAGGGGTGCCCAGCTACGGCCAGACCGCAGTCCTGTCCCCGCCCCCGCCGCCAGCACCCGCAGGCCTTGAGATGCAGAAGAGCATCCGAGCCCGTTCCTGCGCACTCGCACTCGGGGTCCCCACCTCCAGGGAGACTCCTCTGCTTCCGGGTCTCCCCCGCCTTCCTTCTCCAATCTGGTTGAACGGGTATTTCTTTTCTGGGAAAGCATGACACAGCGGCCACCACCCTGCTCCTGACTCACTTCACGCGCTTGGGGAAGAGGGCTCGGCGCTGGAGGGGTCAGGGTCAGGGCCCCCGGGGTTAGCCCCACAGCCCCGCCCCTCGCTCTGCGATCCTCCCACAGCCCCGCCCCTCGCTCTGCGATCCTCCCACAGCCCTGCCTCTCGCTCTGTGATCCTCCCGAGCTCCGCCCCCTCGGTCTGTGATCCTCCCGCAGCCCCGCCCCCTCGCTCTCTGATCCTCCCGCAGCCCCGCCCCTCGCTCCGTGATCCTCCCGCAGCCCCGCCCCTCGCTCGGTGATCCTCCCGCAGCCCCGCCCCTCGTTCGGTGATCCTCTCGCAGCCCCGCCCCTCGCTGTGATCCTCCCGCAGCCCCACCCCTCGCTCTGTGATCCTGGATCCTCCCGTCCGGCCCTTCCCAGTGGCTGACTCCGAGTTTGCTGGGGCTGTCAATCTCCTCTTGGCGTATTTAAGTGAAATGAAAACGGAACAGGTGAAGGACGAGCAGGCAGGAGGGAGGGAAGGCGCCTCCTACCACCCTCAGCCGCTGCCGCCTGCCTCAGAGCCGGAGTTGGGTTGGGTCAGGAGGGGGCCCCTGGCATGAAGACCCCACTCCCGGCCCCACGGGCTAAGCTGCTCAGCACACCCACTGCCCGCCAGGAGGGAAGCAACCCTACAGTCGGGAAGACGCTCACGTGCCCATTTCACAGACGGGAAAGCAGAGGCTCTAAGGAGACTCCCAGAGGCCCATTCGGGGACTGGCCGGAGCAGGCTGCTCCTCCCATGCACCCTTCTCCCACTGCAGGGGTCCTGGGGGTCCCATGCAGCCTCCTTCAGAAATTCCCTGTCCAGAATAACGTCCACGCTGATGAGGCTGCACAGCCTCCCCGGGGTTGGGGCCTGGGAACACAGCAAGGAGGAGGGCCGAGCAGGAAGCCGGCATGAGGCCACAGCAGGCACCAGGTCCAGGACTGCACGGGTCTCCCTGGGGGCCTCGCTCACTTAGTCCATCAGGCAGCCGCCTCGGCTGCAACATGGAATCTAATTTCACCGTCTAATGAACTGCTCTGCTTCCAGGACGCACGCCACCTCCCACCTCGGGAGTGACGGGCGCAGGCACTGCTGGCGGCGTCTACGTGTGAACCAGGCATGATGGATCACCGCAGACCGCCAGGGCTGGAGGGGCACGGGCCACACTCAGTGCAGAGCTGCCCACGGAGACCCCCACACGGAGCCATCTCCTGCCCAGCACCGTGTGGCTTGCACCTGCCAGGCCAGGTCCACCCTCACTCGCAGCTTCTGGCAGCACCCACCTGAGCCTAAGGCCACGGGGCAGGGGTGCGAGGGGCCCAGGTTGGCCTTGGGACCGAGCCCCAAAACATTGGGTGCTCAACTTGACCCTGACAGGCCACAGGTCAGGAGGCCTCAGAAGGCCCAGCTGCTGGCCTGGCACTCACAGCCCCTAAATGGCCTGGGCCTGCCGGTGCTCACCCGGCACCTCCAGCCCTCCCCCCAACACCCCGGGCAGGGAAACACTCTCGGGGGGGCCCTCGATGCCCCCTACTGACCACGGCCCAGGACGGCTGCTTCCCTCAGCCAGCTGTGGCTCCCTCAGGAGCAGGAGTGGAGAAGCAGGAGACGGGGTTCCTAACCACTCCCGCAGCGGACGCCCAAGGCTCACAGGGACCCCAGCCCCACAAACAGCACACCCCCAGCCCTGCCGCAGCAACCACGGGTCCTTCCAGGGCCTTCACCCCACCCCAGAAAGAGGGGGCACCCGGGGCTTGGGGAGCTGCAGCTGTGGGCGGACTCCCAGGCCCTGGCAGGAAACCCGCTGGCTCAGCACGCAGTGAAATCAGCTCCTGGGCACTGCCTCGTGACTTAGCAGCGCCTGCTCACGGTCCCTAGAGATGGAAGCTCCGCAGGGCTCATTTGTTCTCCGTTAGCCGCCTGTCCCACCCAGATCACAGGTGCTGGACAGAGACCCAAGCCAAAGTGCCCAGCTGGCCCCAGGCAGAGGTCCCAGCCCTCCCTCCCCATCCAGCATTGCCCACCCATCCCCACCCCACACAGAAATCCTGGCCCTCCCTCCCCATCCCACATCCCCCACCCATCCCGGCCCCACACAGAGGTCCCAGCCCTCCCTCCCCATCCAGCATCACCCACCCTCCTGACCTCCCTGGACTCGCAGCCCTTGGCCTGGGGTCCCCTAGACTTGGCTCTTCCTTCCAGCATGCCCCAACTGCCCACTCTCCACTGCCCCATTCCAGCTGAAGGCACCCCCACTCAGCCCATAGAGGAGTGTCCCTGTCCCAACCACACCCCACTTCAACCCCAGAAGCAAGCGGAGAAGCTGGGTGGGAGTGGCGGCTGGCCTAGGCGAGCCCCGGGCCCTGAGGACAGACCTGCCCCAGCCTGGCCCTCGAGGCCGCTGCAGTCCCCCTTGGTGGACCCCATGCGATCCACTCACCCAGCTCCCCTCCTGCCTTAGGCAAGCGCCCTCCCTGCCCCCGGACCTTTGCACGTGCACTTCCTGCTGCCTGGAATCCACTCCCACCCGCACGCCCCAGGGCCGCCGCCGCCTCATTCCCCAGGCTTCATTCTCAGGTCACCTTCTCTGAGAAGCTGCCCGACCCTCCCTCACCCAGAAGCCCCCAACTCTCTCTCCAGGGGCCTGAGCCCCACAGGGCTGTCCCCACAGGGCAGGGGTCTTCTCACCCTCCCAGAGGGAGGCCCCACATCCTCTCCTCACACTGGCTCCAAGTGCACAGCCCAGAACCTGCATGGAGGTTACCCTACATCCAGGCTGGCAGCAGCTAAGACCCTGCCCTGGCCAAGCTGGGCCCGCTCGAGAGCCCAGGCCGGCAGCTGGACTGGGGCCCACACCCAGGCATCACGGTACCGCCTTCTGCACAGTAGGAAGAGCAGGGCAAGGGCCCCGGGAGAGGGCCTATGTGGATCAGGGGGCACAGAGATGAGGAGGGGCACGCCCCACCCAGGGCACTGAACACACGTGATGCAGGCCTCGTCCCAAAAGGAATGACAGCGTGTCCAGAGACGCCAATGGCCTGTCCACGGCAGCCTCACAGCGGATGCAACGTCCAGCCAGTGAATGAGTGGACAAATTGAGGTCCACCCGTAGGGCCACGGGAAGGATGAGGCAGTGACTCTCAACCCCACACAGGGAGGGACCCAAGGGCAGGCTCAGCACAGAGAGCCAGACACAAAAGGGCACAGACGCTACTCCACCCATGAGAAACCGCAGGGCACGGGGGCCACTCCACCCACGAGAACATCCGCGCCTGTACTCCCAGCGCTTTGCGAGGCTTGAGACCAGCCTGGGTAACATAGTGAGACCCCATCTCTACAGATAATTTATTTAAATTGGCTAGATGTGGCGGACATCTGCAGTCCCATCTACTCGGGAGGCAGACGCCCAGGGATCCCTGAGTCCAGGAGGTCGGGGCTGCAGTGAGCTGTGATTGCGACACTGCCCTCCAGCCTGGGCCAAAAGAGACTCTGTCTCAAAGATAAATAAAATAAAAACAGTCAAGTCGCAGACACAGGAAGGAGACCAGCGGCTGCGGGGGCGGGGGGGGCGCGTGTCCTCGTGGGGTGACAAGTTTTCAAATAGAGCTGGTGGCAGAGACCGTCACGAGATCCTCCACTCTAAACGCCTGTAAACTACTAACTTTAAAGTACTATCTGTATGTCGGGAGACTTTATTCTATTTCTAAAAGAGAAAATAAACAGAGCGTGTCATCAAGGTCTGGGACAGCGAGTGCACGAGGGCAACCTGCCTGCCCATCAGTGGCTCTGTGCCCAGGGCGCCCACCTGTGCCTCAGTTTCTCTCTGGAACAGGGCAGGTCTGGGCAGGGAGTGCCGACACTCACCACACCTCGTCCCTTCCAGACTCCCGAGAGTCGACGGTGCTGCAGCCCCCGTAGGAAGCTGGAGTGTGGACAGGTACGTTTACACCCCAGGGAGCAGACAGTGCCCAGGGCCCCTGTGAGCTGCAGAATCGCCCCTCCTTCTGTGGCTGAAGCTTGGCTCTGGCCCCGGCCAGTGTCCCCCTCCCGGCCCAGCCTACTCCTCCTCAGACCTGTGCCCCAGAGCTTCCCTGCCATGCACACCCCCATCCCTGGCACCTCTGGGGGCCCCTGCTTGGCCTGGCCTGTGCTCCTGATCCTGCAGGTCCCACCCTGGCCCTGCCCAGGCCCTTGGCAGCTTCCAAAAGGAAAGGCCTCATGAGGTAGAAACACCCCAGGGGAGCTGGGGTGTGGAGGGGATCACCCCTCAACAAGGGGACTCCTGAGAAACCCCATGCTCCCTTCATGGGCTCAAGCTGCCCGTCAGCCCCACTCAAAACCCATTCAGATGCTGAGGGCACCTCAACAGAGGCACTCCTGACCAAGGCCCCCTGGGGGACAACAGAGCCTAACTCCCTTCCAAGCAGGCCAGTGCCCTCAGCTGGTCCATGGCTCACAGCTCCGGTCCCTGACCCCTACAAACGTCCTAGTGATGTCCTCTCTCGGCCTCCATTTGTACACCTCCGGCGACGGAGGGCTCACCCCACAGAAAGAACCTCGTTCCAACACGAGCCCCTCCTGGGCCAGCCTGGATCTTCCCTCTCCCCTCACCAGCCTTCCTGGTGAGGCAGTGCAGGAACCAGGGCTGCCTCAGCTGGTCCTGGTCACCTACTCACATTCAGGCAGACCCAGGGCCTGCAGCACGGCCCTGGACGGGACACATTTGGATCCCCAACTCACACGGACGCGTCCCCAGGACAGATGTGGTGTGGACATCCACGCGGGGATGCCCAACCACACGGCGACTCTGTGGCTACCCGTGTCCACAGGCAGCTGGACAGGCGCGGCAGCAGCCCCGATCAGACGGCGACCACCTGGCTCGAGAGGCTCATCTCGCCCGTGAGAGGTCCGGACAAGACGCTGTCAGCACTGCAAGGACAGGGTCGCCTGGATCCTGTTCTGTTCGGAACTGCAGGGGCGGGCACGGGCAGGCACTGGCACCTGGGAAGAAATCAGGAAGGGCAAACGTCCTTTCCTGCTTCCCACACGTGCCCGTCTCCTGCAGTGGGTGTGCTTATCTTTGTAATGAGAAGAAAATAACCCATGACCAAGTGTTTACTTAAGAAACGAAAGGCAGGAGGGACCCCCTCGCCCTGACAGATGCGGCCCTGTCCGCCCACCGCTCAGGCCGAGGCCCTCCACTTCCATCACATGATCTCAGTTCAAGCGAATCAAACAGCACCCGTGGGAAGGGATGGTCTCGGATAAGCTGGCTCAGCGCTAATTGCAGAGGAGAAAAGCTGGCCACGTACCCTGTCCCAGCAGCCCCTTGCAATCATTCCTCAGGCAGGCATCTCCCAAACACCAGCCCCTCCCCAAAGCCACTCGGAAGTGAGCCAAGCCCCCGACTCTGTGGCCTGGGCGGATGCCAGGAATCACACCAAGAGACCTTTGGCCCACGAGGAGCCACAACTGCTCCTGGTCAGGACCACGGCCAGCACCCGGGGAGGCCCTCCTCTTCCCCACTCCCGCCGCGCCCCTTCCCCCCAGTGGCCCCAGTGCTCAGGCAGGGCCAGAGATAGCACCTACCCCAGGCAGCAGGGAGGAGGCCGCGTCTACCCCAGGGAACAGGGCATCTGCCCCCACATCAGCCACATGAGCAGCAAGTGGTCAAGAATGGGGCCCAGAGCCTCCCTTCCCTGCGCCCACCTTCTGTCTCCAGCCTGGACGGGTTTCCATAAAAATGTAACTTTTCAATGAGAGGAAAAGTGAGTGTTAATTTCTCTGCATATTTGGTCCAAGGAGAAGCACCCTTTGAGATGAGAACATTTTTACAGCAACTGGACGGCTTCTAGGAATTCACCCTGCTCACGTATGGTGTGCACGGAGCCCCACACAGCACCGTTCGCAGCGGCAAAGTCCCAGCACCTGCTTCAAGCTCCATCAATGCCAACTGGTCAGAGAAGTCGTGAGCAGGGCAGAGCACGGCCACACGCACACAGCAGGACATGGAGCCGCTCCACACGTGTGAAGAGGAGTGAGGGGGGACACAGACACGCAGTGCTGCACTGAGGCACGCATGCAGAGAATGGCTCCAGGAGAGGGTCCCTGGCGGACCCGGGGCAGAGAACACCTCCAGGAGAGGGTCCATGGCGGACTCGGGGCAGAGAACGGCCCTAGGAGAGGCGCCGTGCAGACAGGGCAGAGACCAGGCAGCACACAGGGAGGAAATCACCCTGGCTGGACGTCATTTTATACAGTGCAGGGTTCCCAGGGATGTCTTTTCTGCGTGTGCGTGTGTGTGTGTGTGTGCGCGTGCGGATGTCATGTGAATCTGACCTATTCTGGAAGAACAGTTAAGAAGGGGGTCACCTCCCAGCTACTCAGGAGGTCAAGGCGGGAGGCTCGCGCTAGCCCAGGACTTCCCAGTTGCAGTGAGCTATGCTCACACCACGGCACTCAGCCTGGGCCACAGAGCGAGGCGCCTGCTCTCAAAATAAATAAATAACAGAATATGGACATCAGGCCTTGCCTGGCCCCATCTGGTCTACAAAGGGGACTCCAGGCCACCTCCTGCTCCAACCTAGGGTGACGCTCTGCCATGCCCCTGACTGCCCACCTCCAGGGAAGCAAGCCCAGCCGGCTGAGCACTACTGCCCTTCCCCTGGCCTCAACCTCCATGATGGACAAACTTTAAAGTCCAGGCACATGCCGTCTGCACCCTGAGCCCCAGCTCAGAGCCCTGCACCCACACACAGGGCCAGAAACACATTAACCAGGCGCTCACAGCCTCCCACCCACAGCCCGTCAGAGCAGGGACCCCAACCTCTCATCCCTGCCCGAAGCTTCTCCCCACCTCCTCCCAGGATGGGGAGCCACGGAGAAACTGGCCTTCTACTCCCATTAACCCTTCTCTTGTGTTTTCCAAACCTAAACAGAAAAGCAAACTTGAAAGTTCTCAGGTCTTCAGCTCAGGTCAAGGCTAAGGGCTCTGTGGGAAGGAACAGAACTAGAGAAGGCCTGAGGACGAGGCGGAGCAGGCAGAGGCAGGCAGATGCCTCCACGCCCAGCTACCGAGGAAGATTCCAGAAGGAGGCTCCCTGCAGGCCGGGCATCCTGGAGCCCGGCCCGTCACGCCCCCCAGGAGCTGCCCCTGCTACACTGAGATGATTCAGGGATCGGAGACTCTGAGTGCTGAGCCAACTCCCCACAGGACTGCTCTTCTGTGCATCCACAGAATTATTCCCTCTAATCCAAGAAAATTAAAGACCTAATTTTATTCCAGCTGGGCAGGCAGTGGAGCCTAATGGCAGTTCCAGAGCACATCTGGAAAACATCCTCATCCCCAAAGTGAGGCAGCCATGTTCCAAACCACCCCTGCCCCTACCAGAAGTCACCCACATCCCCTGCCCAGGGCCAGCCACGCTGCCAGCACTGGGCTGGGAGCTCCGGGCAGCTGGTGTCCCAGGCGAAGCCTTCACAGAGCCCCGCCTCTCCACCCGAGGAGACGCCTCCTGAGGGGGAAGGGGCCACCAAGTGCCCAAGGCCTCACCCACCCCAGCCCCTCACCGGGCATGGGGTCTGTGGTTTAGAAGGGACCTGAAGCTCTGTGGAGAGCTCTCATCACCCATCCTCCACCACACACCATCCTGGGGATCCATGTGCCACACCCCCGATGCACAGCAGCCTGCACCCCAGAGCGGGGGCCCCTTTTAAGACCGAGGCCTCCACCGGGGCCACCTCACCCCACAGGGAGCACAGCACAGGCCCACTGCCAACAGGAAGAAGCATCTGCACTCTGGTCCCCACGCTGGACCGGGCCTGGCCCTGCACCGCACACTCCGGCTCCACTCTCCACAGGAAAGGGCTTCCAGAACCCAACCGCTCAGCACACGGGGGCCAGGGCCTGCTGCCTTAGAAACAAGTGGCACATTGATCAGCATTCAAACTTGCCAGCTGAGCAGCCAAGCCCTGTGCACAGAGCTCTCCCCATGGGACTGAGGGGGCTTCCCTGCCCTTCCCAGGGCATCTCCCCAACATGCCCCACCCTCTCCATGGGCTGCAGATGCCCATAACCCCAGAACACTCAACAGGATGACTCAGAGCGGGTTACAGAAAAAGGAAAGCCGTACGAGCTCGCCCAGGCACGTTACTTCAGAAGTGCCCATCCTCCTGGCACTGCGGACCCCAGAGCTCTTACTGGGAAACCTCTGGCAGGGCCCCCAGAAGCAACAGATGCGGGTTTGGGGCTGAGGCCATCCAAGCAGCTCTCCGGCCTGCCAGACCTCAGCACACCCCCATCAGGGCAGCAAGAGCCAGAGCTCCTTACCCCGTTTCCTCCTGGATGAATTAAAAGCGTGATCCATCCCAGCTTCAGACAACAAAAACTCTAACCCTCCACGTCCCAGACTCCAGACCAGCGCAATTGCTACGCAGCCTCCTGAGCCACGTCCTCCTCCAGCTGTTGAATGGGTGCTGCCCACCACACACAGGAGGCCGCACCTCCTCCTCCGAGCACGTGCAGGGCCCCCCTCAGCAAGGCACCACTGGGAGACCCCCGGCCTGTCAGTGCTGTGAAAGGCAGAGCAGAGCTCCAGCCCTGCAGAGGCCCACAGCTGTGCCGCAGGCGCCCAGGTTCCCGCACGGCTGCTTTAGCTCCACGCTCCGTGCTAAAGGCGGCCTCACTGCTGGGCCCGCGTTGGGGCTGACGCGTCCTGGTGCGTTCTCCGTCGCAGCCCGCGTGGAAACGAAGCTTGCACCGCCGCTCCTCCACAGCGTCAGCGGCTCACGGGTAAAACCTGCCCTCGGTGCTGTTTTTCAAGCCAAAGATCATTCCTGTCCTCCAAGCCTCAACGCTCAGGATGCTGAGAACATGCCAGAAACCAGGACAGAAGGAAGGACACCCCCAAACACCCGGCACATGCAGGGCAGGCACCTTCGTTCTGCAGCCAGCCCCACACAACAAACAGGCAAGCTCCCCACGCTGGAGCCTGGGCTTCAAGCATCAACCCAGGACCTCACCCTGAACCACAGCACAGACCTCCCCGTCGCCGCCCAGCCGCCGACCAGTGGGGCTGAGAATAGGACCCATTCTCAGAGAGATCGGCCGGCGGCCTCCCTTCTGGCCTCCACGCTCCGCCGGGGTGAGGCCTCCATTCTGAACGCGCCTCACAGCCACGGCAACAGCTGAGCTCCGTGAACGTCACGCCAGGCGTTGTGTGGAGTGCCTCGCACATGTAATGCCCACCGCAATCACACGAGGCAGACGCAGAACGGATGCCCCCACCGTGCAGACGAGGAAACTCGGGTCCCGGACCACAGCCAGAGCCCCAGCCCTGCCCTCCCTGAGCCTCATGCCCCGACCCATGACAAACGCAGGGCCCTGGGAACGGTCTTCACAGGTCATAGCCACACAGGGACGCATCTCACAGGGTGGAGGCAGAGGGGAGTGGGGCCGCATCCACAGACAGGCATACACGAAGCAGTTCTCCGACTCAGCGCTACCCGAGGTCCCGCCTGGGCTCTGCCCATGATCGTGAGATGTCAGGTACAAGGGACATCGCAAGCACCACCCCACCAGCCTTGCCCCCATCCTCCCAAAATGGGCACACTGCTCTCCCATGAGCCTTTGACGGGACACGGCCTAGCCCCTAGCACCAGCCTCCTGTCCAAGCTCAAGTGGACACTAGGAGAGCACAGGATGCCCCACCCCAACCCCCAGGCAAAGCGGCTCAACCATCCACATCCCTCCTCCCCAGACTCAAGGTCCCCACAGGTCCCCCTTGGTCCTCTGGACTTGCCCATTTTCCTAGAGAAGAACCCACTCTGTGTAGCAGATCCATGTCCCGACACTGGAAGCAGCTTCAGGCTGAGGCTCCCCGGCTCCTGTGTGTGTGGAATGTCATTTCCTACAGGGCTGAGACTCACTCAGCTCCCGTGTCTGTGGAATGTCATTTCCTACAGGGCTGAGGCTCACCCGGCTCCTGTGTCTGTGTCTGTGGAATGTCACTCCTACAGGGCTGAGGCTGCCCCGTGCTCTTGGGAACAGCTACCAGACAGTCTTGCCAAGTGCACACAGAGGGCACGGATGTGTCAGGAGCACAGGGACTAACGGAGATCCATCAGTTCATTCGTTTATTGACCAAAACACTATCTGTAGACACTCCCCACCACCGGACTCAGCCTGTGTCCTCGGAAGTGACCACAGTTCAAAACACTCCAGGATCTAAGCATTTTCAAAACTGGAGACAGGCCTCCCATGTGGTCGGCACTGGGGAGGCCGAGAATCCCCAGCAGCGCCCACATCCAGGCCATCGGGGCCTCTGTAGAGGCCACGTCTCTGCAGAGATTGGCTTGCAGCAATTTCTAACAAATTAGGTTTTTCCTGCTATAACCTGTGGGATGATCAGGAGCTTTCTGCTAACCGACTAGTGTTCCCATCCTCTTGCAGACACAGAACGTGCATAGTGACTGACTCCACCGTCTAACTAGACAGAGTCATCTACAATATTTTATCACTCCCCAGCCAGGCGGGGCGGCTCATGCCTGTAATCCAGCAGTTTGGGAGGCTGAGACGGGCGGATCACGAGGTCAGGAGTTCAAGACCAGCCTGGCCAATGAAACAAAATCCCGTCTCTACTAAAAAAAACAAAAATGACCAGGGTGTGGTGGTGCACGCCTGCATTCCCAGCTACTCTGGAGGCTGAGGCAGGAGAATCCCTTGACCCAGGATGCAGAGGTTGCAGTGAGCTGAGATCTCACCACTGTACTCCAGCCTGGGCAGCACAGTGAGACTCCATCTCCAAAAATACTAAATAAAATAAAATATTTTATCACTGCAGAGTAATTTCACTTTAAATTATTTGGTGAGGGACAGAAATCCTGCCAGGAGGCCCAAGACCTCCTGACAGGCCGGGGGAAGCCCGAGGAACCAAAGAAATCAGGTTTCCCCGGTAGCCGCCGCTCCAGATCTGAGGCTTTTTCACCTTTCAGGAAATTTCCATAAGATTCCTACCCAGGAGGCTGTGGGAAGAAGGGGAATGTGGCCTTTCAAACACTTGAGTCTCCTTCTCGGCATAAAATGCTCCATCAGCAAAGACCGGACCCTGGTCCCGCCCGGGTCCCCCTCTGTGCTGGGTACGGCCTAAGGCAGCCTACCAAGAAGAGCGTGGCCAAACCCCGCACCCGCGCCGGGCGCTGCCCACCCCAGCCAGCCCTCCGAGGGCTTGCACCTGCTTCAGAGCTGAAGGGGTGGCAGGGGCCCGGCAGCCTGTGCCCAGCACCACCTGAGTTATCCGGGGCTGTGTGGGGGAAGCGCCTGGGCCCTGACACTGGGAGACCTCAATTAGACCCTCCAGCCCCGGGACCCCCTGCAGTGAAATGAGAGACAGCATCTGTCCAAGCAGCCCAGGGCCACAGGCCCCTGAAACCCGGGATCCCATCTGAGGCCTGGCCCGAAAGCCAAGACGGCAGAGCGAGCCCCACGGACAGGCCTCCGGTGCCAGAGTGCCCATCCGGCCTATTCCAAACACACTTTCACCCTGGCCACTCAACGTGGCTTGGCTGCTGGCAAGATCAAGCAATCTCCACCCCCAAGTTCTCAACTCAGCCAGGACCACCCCCTTTCAGTTAAGCAGGACGACTCTGGAGCATCCTCAACCTTCCTCAGCCTCGGTTTTCCCATCCATAGAGACGGGGCTGCATGACCCCTGGCAGGCTCGAGCTGAGCAGTCACTGAGGCCGGCACCCAGCAGGAGTGGATTTAGCACACCCAGTGACCCACGCGGAGAGCCTGGACAAGGAGACTCAACTCCATGATGGAGCAGTGCCCGGGGCCGGTCCCGGCTGTGAGTAGCTGGGCAGCAGGAGAGAGAGGCTTGAGCTCAGGGCTCAGTTTCTGAAGGGCCCCCGCGGAGCTCCGGCCCAGGGTCCCCTGCAGCAGCCCCAGGGGCATATCGTCTGCTGAGTCCGGGCCGCGTCTGCTGCTCACACTCCCTTTGGGAGGGCCTGGGAGAGGTGGGCCGGCACCCACCCCACCAGGCAGAGGGCAGGTCCTAGACGCCCTTCTGGCTCAGAGAAGCTCTGTCTCCAGAGCCTCTGGGAAAGCTCCCAGGCAGCGTGAGCAGAGGCCACAGCTCCCCACAGAGGAGCCGCGATGGAGAAAGCCCCTCCCCACCTCGGGGGCAGCGAGGCCTGGCCTGACACCCACCAAGCCCTGGGGCCATGGGGCAGCAGCCACCGCCCTCTCCATCCTAGGCAGTGGCCACCCTGGGTCCAGCAGGGATGCCCAGAAAGGCTCTCACAACTTTACCTCTACAAAGCCAGACGCTGGTGGCAACAGGCAAAAGGCAGGTGTGGCCCTGGGACCAGTGTCCAGCCACAGCTGAGTGAGCAGCCAGGGAGCCCAGCCGTCCCCCACTCCCGGCCGCCCCAGGCCCAAATCAGCTCCATAGCCATTTAGCTGATGAATAAACAGACAAATCATGGCCAATGAATAACACAAGCCAGTCTCCACCGGCCGGCAGAGGACACTGGGCCAACAGGCCTCCCAAGTTGAGGGGGACTGTACCCCAAGGATGCACTGGTCCACGGGACAGCAGAGAACTCCATGCCAGGAGTGTGGGGGCCAGGCGGTGAGCTGCACCAGCAGTGCTGAGCCTGGACTGTCCCTTCCACAGGGCACCGGGCAGGCCTGGAAGAGGGGGACACCCCCAGCAGCGGGTCTTCACAGAGCCCAGGGCGAGGAGCAGCTGTGCCTACATTACCGACGGAAAACTGACGTATGCAGAGGTTCTGAGACCAGTCCCAAGTGTCCAACCCAAGGCAGGACCAGAGACCCTGCTCTCCGGCCCTGCCCCTCAGAAAATCCCTCCAGTGGGGCCGCCTCCCTGAGTCCAAGTCACCCCACCAGGGAGCTTGGGGCTCAGGGAGGTTCAGGGAGCCACGTGCCCACAGCAAAGGAGCTGAAAGGCCTGGTGCAGGCAGGAGGGCAGGCTGCTCGGATGCTGAGGGTCTCCCCAGAATCCCCACAGGCTGCTGCTCTACAGAAGGGTTGTCTTGACCCAGGGCCCTCGGGAGACGACTCAGACCCCACGTGCAAGGGCTCCCCATGCTTTGCCCCAGTTCTGGACACAGCCGCTCTCAGGAGACAGAAATAGGAAGGAGGAACAGAGGGACAGAGGGGCTGACCAAAGCAGGCCCGGGTTGGGGTGGCCAGGCAGAGAGCTGCTGGCCTGACAGGAGCCTCGAGAGATGCTGCTGGCCAGGAACAGCCACGCTCCGCCCAGGGGTCCTGGTCTCAAAGCAGAACAAACACCTGGCAGCACCACAGGTCAGACGCAGAGCGGGGCGCCGGCCACCGAGGCCCAGGCCACCTCAGCAGGAGGGCAGTGGGCTGGGCTCTGTCCCATCCACCTCACGGAAGTCACCTTGAGCTGGGGCCTGACTGACTAGCACCAGTCCACCAAGAGCCCCGATGGCCCCCAGCCAGGTGAGGGCCGAAAGGAGAGGCCGTTCCGAGGACATGGAGGCTCATCCGGGACGCAGGGCATGGACCCTGAACTGGAACGGCCAGACTCACATCCTGGGGGCAGCAGGGGCTGATGCCCTCTCGGGACCCAGGAGGTCAGAGAAGCCTCTGCCTGGGTAGTCCCAGGCCCACCTCGGAGGCTCCATGCCCAGGGGCCCCCCATGAGAGGCCTGGCTTTTTCCTCTGGGACCATCCCCTACCCCAAAATCCTCCCAGATCACACTCCACGGAGGGTCTGCTGAGGGCACACTCAAGGCCACATGCACGCTGGGGTACACTCGCGGGGCACACGCCCCACTCGGCCAGGTGGGTGCCCGGCCAGCGCATCGCCACTCAGCTCCTCACTCCCATCCCAAAATGCCTCTCACACAAAATGGCCGGTCCCAGAGCTCCGCGGGCCCGCGTGGAGCTGGGATGCGAGAGCAGCTAGCGCCCTGGCGCGGGGAGGCCGCGCGCGCGCACGGAACACACGGAACACCCGTGCGCACTCGAGCGCAGGCTCGGCCGCCCCCCAGCAGCCTGGCCCGAGGCAGCCGTGCCTTGAGCCTCCCCAGGGAGCGAGGACAGCCCCTCCAGGGCCAGGGCTGGAGATCCCGGGTCTGCCGCAGCCCCTCCCCCGGCCTCGCTCCGCCAAGGACGGGGTCCTGAGCCCAGATGGGCACAGGGGTGGTCGGCGGCTGCAGATGGGTCAGAGCCGCGCTGCGTGCGGGAGCTGCGGGGGATGCGCGGGGCCGGGGAGGGCTGTCGGCGCCGGTGGGGCCGGACAGGCGGCTGCGCTCGGCGGGGCTGGAGTGGGTGGGGGTCATGTGAGGGCCCCTCCCCCACTTGAGCAACCCAGAAACCCACCGCAGCCTGAGAGACAGAGGCTTGGGAGGATGGCGGAGGAGAGCCCAGACCCTCCCCGCCGCCCCCGCCTGGTCGGGGGCCCCAGCCCCAAGGGTCCCCGAGAGTCCTCGAGAGCCCAGAACCAGCGCCCGCCACCCTCCCTCCCCAGCCGGCCCTTTGTTCGGCGCCGCGGCCGCGGGGAGGGGCCTCCCTGGTGAGGAGGGGGCTGGGGTGCCTGCACTTCTCCGTCCCGCGGGGGAGGGGCGCGCGACCCGGCTCGGAGCCCCCCACGCCGACCTGAACTGCCGGGACCCCGGACCCCCCTCCTGCCTGCGCGCTCCAAAACCGCTCCAGTCTCCGCCCGGCACTTCGGCGGGGTCGCTGTCCCCGGACCCGGACCCAGACCCAGACCGCACGCGCAGGGACGCGCCGCGCGCGCTCCGACACACGCGCTGGGGGCGCAGCCGCTGATGGGGCGCCGAGGGAGGGCGCCGAAGGGGGGGCGCCGATGGGGGGGACATCGGGGGGGGCATCGGGGGACGCCCAGGAGAGCCCGCCGCGCCCCGCGCCCCCGCCGGCCACTCACACGTAGGCGTGGTAGATGAACGCCCAGCCGCGCGGCCGCTCCAGCACGTTGTAGAGGAAATTCTGCAGCTTGCGGTAGAAGGCGTTGCGCTTGGGGGGCTTCCCGGCGCCCGCACCGCCCGCGCGGGGCTTGCTCAGGATGCTGCCGCGCTTGGGGGCCTCGGAGCCGGCTATCAGCAGCGCGCCGTCCCGAGTGGAGTCGGGCGCGCCGGGGTCCAGCCCCACGAAGCCCACCTTCAGCTTCTTCTCCCCGCTCGGGCCGGGGTACACGCCGCCGTTGCGCGACTTCTGCACCATGGTGCCGGGCGGCGCCTCGGCCGGGCGCAGGCTCAGCGGGGGCGGCGCGCGGGGGGCGGCGCGGGCCCCAGCCCAGGCCCCGGGGCCGGGAGCCGCATGGCCGAGGCGGCGGCGGCGGCGGCGCTCCTGCGGGGCTCGGGCCGCGCGCGGAGACGCTGCGGCCACCTAGCTCCGCGCGCACCTCGGCGCCTGGCCCGCGGCCGCGCCGGCTCCGCCCGCCGCCTCGCCCCGCCCCGCGTTAACCCCCGCGATGCCACGGGGGTGGGGAGGGGAGCGGAGGGGAGGAGTGGAGAGAGGAGGTGAGGAGAGAGGAAGCGGGGAAGAGGTAGGCTCGCCCCCCTCTCCGCAACGCCACTGGTGAGGGAAGGGGCTGGGAGGGGGGCCCGCAGGACCAGAACCTCTCGGCTGAGCCTGCCCACCCCCCACCCCTGGCCATGTGCATACTGACCCTGCAGTTTACCTTTGAGTCTCACAAGACCAACCAAGGGGACCTTCCTGGTGGCCCCAGCGCTCTCTGGGGTCCCAGTGCGGTGCCCAGCGTCTAACCAGGACTGGAGTCTTCTCAGCTGGGCCCTGGGAATGGACGCATCCGGAAAGGGATGGGGGTACGGGACCTCCCTAAGCCTCTGTTAGGGTTCAGCCCACGGGGACCTCATGCTCTTGGCTCAGGGTTGCTCAGGCAGTGGGACCCCCTAGACCCCAGGGTGCGTGCAGGGAGGGTCTGCGGAGGCTGCATGTGCCTGGAAGGAAAGCAGCCTGGGGAAAGGGGGATCCACAGAGGCCCCAAGGCAGAAAGAGGAGCAAGGCCCGTGGGGAGTGGGATGGGGGAGAGTCACCCCTAGAGGGACTTGAAGCCCCCCAAGGGGCCTGGACTTTGTTCTGCAGACCCCAGAAGGGGCTTGTGGCAGGGGCAGGGACTGGAGAGTGGCCCCAGGGCAACAGAGAGACCAGTGGGGAGCCGAGTGCCACACCTCAGGACAAAGAAGGCAGATCTGTCCCCCACACAGACGGGACTGTGTTTCCTTGGAGGCAAGTGGGCGGAGGTGGCCTCCCCACAGCCGAGAGCCCTGTGTCCTGGGAGGGGTCCCTCTGGAGCTGCTGCTGGGAGACAAAGGGACCCCTGGGGTTCCGTGCTGTCTGCCCCCTGGGTGCCCCACCACTGGGCCTTCCTCTGCACACCCTGGAGCCCAGCCTGTTCGCAGGTTCACCTGGCACCATGAATTCTACCTAGAGAAAGGCCCTCTGCTGACTGGCTGGCACTGTCCTCGCAGGTGACTTGCTCATAACTCACCCTAACCGTGACTCGGGGCCAGCCCTTGGGTGGTGTTCGCCTTTGGGTTCCAGAGCTGCGGCCGTGGGGTCTGTGATGTTGTTATTGCTGTTGCAACTTGGCTGAAAGCATAAGGGTCGATGCAGGCTAAGTGCTAACCTGTAAATTATCCAGGACGCTGGGGGTCAACGGCAGCTTACACAAGCTTGTGCCACATGCCACCCACACACATATCCAGGGCCCGCGGCAGACCCCGCCTCCCTGCCTCCCTGCCCAAGAGTTGGCTGTGATTACCAGCTTGAAGTGGGCTTGCCCCAAGTGGCTGCGGTTTGTCTCCATTGTTAAGGGAGGAGGCACCAGCCTGTTCCGTTCAGGGGAGGGAGAGGACTTCAGCGTGCAGAAAGAAGAAGGTACCTCGGCGTCTCCCCGCACATGCTAACTGGTGCTGCTGGTCTTTCCCACTCACCAGAAGACCCAAGGGAGCAGCCATAGCTCAAAATGTAACACGGCAGGGCTGGGGCACTTCATCCTGTGGGTGGAAGCCCCAGACCACCAGGTGCCCCTCAGCAGTGCCTGGACTGCACACGGCCCCTCCTAAGGAAGCAGGCATCTCAGGTTTGAGTCAGAGCCAAGCGGGACCCAAGATTAGGGCCAATCCACAGAGGTGGAGGGAAAAGCAATCCCCAGCTCCTGTTTCAGCAGATGCCCCAGAACTGAGACTCTAGCAAGGATGAAGGCTCTCTGCTGTTCCAGGACATTAGGGGAGACAAACCTGCTGATCTCATTTTTCAGAAAAAAAAGGGGAACACCCTGCTGAGGCCTTGGGGAGCCATCGGTGCCTTCACGGCCTCCTGGGGGTGGCTGAGAGCGTGGCCCCTGTAGATGCCACGCTGGAGGGGCCGGCTCGGGATGCGGGCGGAGCTTTGCACCCAGCAGCTTGTGGTTCTCCCATGTCCAAACAGTGCTGGCTCCAACAGCTTTGCCACACCTTGGAAGGTTCTGGAAAGTGAATCCTGCATCAAGGCTTGAAAATCTTTGCTTCCTCCTTTGTTTAGGATGTCCTTTCAAAGAGCTAGCTCATTAATCATTTATGTTTTTAATTTTGTATCTTACACACCCACAGGCTACATTGTCAGCAATCTGGTTACCAGCATGCCTGCCCCCCATCCCCTCCTCTGTGCCAGGCAAAGCTGGTCGTGAAAATGCCCAGTTGGGGTAAATTTCATGCAAACAGGAGGAATTCCATTTACTTAAAAACAGATGGGAAAATCATTCAGGCTCAAGCAGTTTTTGCCAAGACTGCATCGACAGGATTCCAGAGAAGATGAGCAGAATTCAGATGTTAGTGGTGTCCAGCTCCAGCAGGGGAGACAGTCAGTCTTCGCCCAGGCGGCCAGGGTGCCGTGGATTCCACAAGGGTGCTGTCCCTTCAGCACCTCCAGCACCATCCTCTCCAAGGGAACCTGAAAGCCCAGCCCCTTCTCTGGTCTCCTCCAGGCAAGTAACCTCGAGGCCTCCCTGATCTCCCACATCACTGGACTGCACTGAGCAGCCAGGAAGATGAAGCTTGCGCTGCCAGAACTGGCTGCTCCTGCGGGATCAAAGGCCAGCTCATCTGCCCCCAAAGTCCTCCTGTGGGTTCCCTCCCCAGCAGAAAGCTAAACACAGGGCTGGGACCACCTGCTGCCCCAGCTCCCCCAGGCTTCTCCCACCGTCCTTCTCCCTGGAGCTGGGTGCAGAGAGGGGCCGGAAGTCAATGCCTGTTGAGGACACACTGAAGCACGTCTGGGTCACTGCCGGGGAGAAGCCACGAGTAGCCCTGCCCATGTGGTGCAGCCACGGGGCAGGCTCAGGGCCTCTGGAACCCACTCCTCGGCTCTCCTGCAGGTGCAGGACTCCAGTCTCACAGGCTTAGCACAGGAACGGTGGGACCAAAAGTGAAAGACAGAGGCCAGGCCAGGTGGCTCATGCCTGTAAGCCCAGAGCTTTGGGAGGCCAAGGTGGGCAGACGGTTTGAGCCCAGGAGTTCAAGACCAGCCTGGGCAACATAGAAACCCTGACTCTACAAAACTGCAAAAATTATCCAGGCTTGGTGGCCTGCCTGGGTCCTAGCTACCCAGGAGGCTGAGGTGGGAGGATCACTTGAATCTAGGATGTCCAGGCTGCAGCCAGCCAAGATGGCACCATTGCACTCCAGCTTAGGTAACAGAGTGAGACCCTGTCCCACAGAAAAAGAAAAAGAAAAGAAAATTAAAACTCAGACGGGCGCACTGGTGCGTACCTGTTGTCTCAGCTACTCGGGAGGCTGAGGCAGGAGGGTCACTTGAGCCCAGGAGTGGAGGCTACAGTGAGCTCTGATCACACCCCTGCACTACAGCCTGGGCAGCAGAGCAAGACCCTGTCTCAAAAAAAAAAAAAAGAAAAATTAATTAATTAATTAAAAACAAAAATGAGGGCTGTGCATGGTGGCTCCTGCCCATAATCCCAGCACTTTGGGAGACCGAGGTGGGTGGATCCTCTGAGGTTAGGAGTTCAAGGCCAGCCTGGCCAACATGGTGAAACCCCATCTCTACTAAAAACACAAAAATTAGTCAGGCGTGGTGGCTCGCCCATAATCCCAGCTACTTGGGAGGCTGAGGCAGGAGAATCACTCAAACCCGGGAGGAACAGGCTGCAGTGAGCCGAAATTTCACCACTGCACTCCAACCTGGGCAGCAAGACCAAGACTCCATCTCGAAAGCAAACACACACCCCCAAAGAACCAGGCACAGACGGTGAGTCAAGAGGCCTATGGGCTTCTCCTGGCCACCCTCCTGTGGGGCCCGTCAGCCTGGGGGCAGGGAGGCGGGGGGCGGGGCGAGGTCCTGGTGGAGCAGCTCAGTCCCCGCGGGTTGTGGCCCCCTCTAGAACAGTGAAGATTTTATGCTCTGTTGACACTGTGCTGCCATTGGTGGGACCTGTGCCGGGCGGATCAGCTTCGCCTGCTTTCCGAGGGCCTCGGCACCAGTGACAACGGCTGGAGCGGACGCTGGAAAGCTGGAAAGCAGGGCCTTCAGGGCCACCACCCCGTCCCATCTCCCCCACCGCCGTGAAAACGGAGGGAGCTGCTTCCCGGTCATGGTGCCATCGGAAAGACAGATGACCCCACAGAGGCCCAGAGGAAGCTCCACCAGGCTAGAAACAAGATTTAAATTGGGGAAATGAGGAAATGAGGAGAGACATGTTCTCAGTCATCTCACCTGGGCCAGAGTTGCTGCAGCTTCAATCCTGTAATTTGGGCGACAGGAAGTGCCTCCCCAGACCAAGAGGTCCCGCCCCCCCCCAGGAATTTCCATCATTAGGAGGAGGAAGGGCTGTATTTATCCAGCGTGTGGGGAAGCAGCGGAGTAAGGAAAAGATTTAAGGTAGGAAAGCATTGATTTTTTTTAACATCTTACACTGAAGTCAATAAAAATTTAATTTATAGGTTTTTTTAAAGGACCAGGGCTCTCAACAAGCTTCCCTAGCCCCTGGCAAGCCGGCTAATTGCATGAGGGAGTTGACTTGTACTTCCCAGCCACCAATAATGCCGTCAGCTGCAGAGCCCGTGGTCACCTGTGACGGCGGGAACTGGCAGACCAGCCACCGTGGCTCCGGAGGCATCCGGAAAGGGCGGAAGTCAACCTGTAGCTCTGGGACTTCGCGGGAACTCTGCATGATGCTCTGCCTGGTAGTTCCACATCCCCAAACCCCATGCGTTGTCATCGCTGGTCCCAGGTATCACAGGTGGCCTCCCACACACCCCCTCCATCACCTTCAGTCAAATGGAGAAGCTGTGACAATTGTCCTGTTCTGTGGCAGACGCACCGTGAGGAACGCAGGCCCCACTCAGTCTGGGGGAGGCCCAGGCCCCACTGTGGACCTGACATCCGGACTCCTGGCACCTCGATGCTACCCAAACACTCTCCTCATCGAAGCCTCCTCGATCCTGAGACCTGGCCCTGCCACACGCTCCAGGACCGCCGGCCCCTCTGCCCCCATCCTCCCAGCCTGGGCACATGGCCACCCCCCAGCCCTGAGCAGCCAAGGAGCTCTTGCATTTGCTATCTCCTCTGCCCACAGGGAGGGCAGGCACTGCGTCCTCTCAGGGAGGCCCTGGTGCAGGGACCCCTCACCACCCTCTCTGAGGCTGGTCCTCATCCAATCGGAAGCCGCTTGCCTGGCGCCACTGCCCCACTACACATGAGTACATGTGGGGGCGGCCACAGACATGCCCAGCCCCACCCAGCCCAAGGAAGGTGCGTCTCAACCTCTGTCAGATCACAGACGGTCACTTTGACTGGGCTGAACGTCACAGGAACCTCCAGCCAGATGTGGCCTCAGTCACTGGCCCCAGGCTTGTGTGGCTCAGGGCTGCCGGGAGACCCCAGGAGGACTGGGCAGCTGGAGCTCAGGGCCGGCGGACTGGTCAGAAGTCCTGCCACACGCAGGCTGCTGGCATCTGTGCCCTGGCTGCCCGGCCACCGGCGGCCCAGGCTCACCAGGGCCTTGCTGGACCAGATGTCCAGTGGGCTTTGGGCAGAGCCATCAGTCTGGGCAAGGCCCGTGGGCTGTCACCGCCCTCCCCAACCCGCATCCAGGACAAGGTCACCTAACGCCACGCCAGGTGGGTGGTTCAGAAGTCCTGGGTTCTCCCGGCAGCACAAGGGGCTAGAGAGAGCTGGAGTCTGGCCAGTCCTGAGGCTCTGCGGCAACCCGATGCCCATCTCCACCAGCAAACAGCAGGGCGCCACCCTCACATCCAACAGGCTCTGCCTCAGCCTCTGCAGAGCGCGGCACTGCTGTGGGCTGCAGGCAATGTCCCCGAGGCAGCCACCATGGGCCTGCCCGAGCTGAGTGGCTTTCAGCAGACCACGTGACCACTCAGGCCCGCATGGACTGAATGTACCCCCAGAATCTGCAAGCTGAAACCCTCACTCCAGTGTGATGGCGTGAGCAAGGGGGCCTTTGGGGGCGACTGGGTCAGGAGGGTAGAGCCCTCTAGACAGGACCAGTGCCCTCAGGGGAAAAGACACTGCGCTGGGCCCTCTTCTCTGCTCATGCCACACGGGGACATGGGACAGCATCGTCTGAACCCAGGAAGCTGAGTCTGCCCGCACCTCGATCTTGACCTCTGGCCTCCAGCACTGTGAGGAACACATTTCTGTTGTTTAAGCCTCTGAGCTGAAGGTATTTTCTTGGAGTTGCCCAAGTGAGACAGAGCCTCATGCTCCTCACTGACAAGTGGGGAGAATCAGCCCCCACCCCATGGGAGGGTGGGGGTGGGGGCCAGACAGCAAGAGCCTGGCTCCGAGGGGGTGTCAGGTGGAGGTGGGAAGGTACCAGGTGAATCAGTCTCGGCTTGGATGCGCCTCCTTCTTGGTTGCTCACAGACCCTCCCACTAGTTGCAGCTGAAGAGAGCATGATGTGTCCATCCCTGCGGCTCGGACAAGCTGGCCCCGTCCCTGGAGACCAGGCTTTTGCTTAATCACACTTCCTGGCATCCCACCTACAGAGATGAGCTCCATTTAGGTCAACTGTTCTCACCCAAGGGAGCATCTAGTGGGTCTGGAGACAGTTTTGGTCATCACTGCCAAGGGGCAGATGCTGCTGGCATCCAGGAGGTGGAGGCCGGGGGTTGGCTGGGGGGTGCTGAACACCTGCAGGGCACAGGGCAGACCCCTCAGAGTACAGCATCATCCAGCCCAAATGCCAGTCATGCTGAAGTTTAGAAAAACACAGTTTTTCTGTGAACCCCACACGGTGGTTCACATCTGTAATCCCAGCACTTTGGGAGGCCGAGGTGGGAGGATCACAAGGTCAGGAGTTCTTGACTGGCCTGGCCAACATGGTGAAACTCGGTCTCTGCCAAAAAATACAAAAATTAGCCGGGCATGGAGGCATGCGCCTGTAATCCCAGCTACTCAGGAGGCTGAGGCAGGAGAATCGCTTGAACTCGGGAGGTGGAGGTTGCAGTGAGCTGAGATTGCACCACTGCCCTCCAGACTGGGTACTAGAGTGAGACTCTGACTCAAAAAAAAAAAAACATGTTTTAACAATATCCTTTTTAAAATGCAAATAGTTCGGGCATGGACACCTGTAATCCCAGCACTTTGGGAGCCAGAGGCAGGTGGATCACCTGAGGTCAGGAGTTTGAGACCAGGCTGGCCAACATGGCAGAACCCCTTCTCTACTTAAAATACAAAAATTAGCTGGGCATGGTGGTGGGCGCCTATTATCCCAGCTACTCAGGAGGCTGAGGCAGGAGGATGGCTTGAACCCTGGGGGTGGAGGCTGCAGTGAGCCGAGATCGCCACCATTGCATTCCAGCCTGGGCAAAAGAGCTAAACTCTGTCTCAAAAAAAAAAAATGCAAATAGCTTTGGTATGTTAGCCATTCACACTTTAGCAAGAAACAGCATAAATAAATGGACTTTCTCCCAAGGGCTCCTGCATACACAAGCCAGGGGATGAGAATCTTCACAAGAAAGGAGCCAGGAGTCCAGGCACTAGGTGGGGGAGCACCCAAGGAGTGAGGTCAGGTCGGGCAGCCTTGGAGTTCGTCAGAGGAACCCTGGGCATTCTGCGTTGCTGGGTCCCATGTTTACATCACCACAGGACGCTGGAGCCATTACTGTGTTTCACTCTTCATGAGCCAAGTTTATGTGGCTCTGGGCAGCGGCAGGATCTCCCCTCACCTCCCGCTCTTTACCTGTGAAGTAGGGGAGCGGACCACGGACAGAGGATTGCGACAACGGAGGAATGGGGCAAGGTTTGTCACGCATGGAGAGTGGTGGCTGGCTGGGGGTTAGGTGAAGATGCTGAGTCAACTCCCGGCTGCCCCACAGGCACCGAGCATGTGCCGCCAGCCTCACACCCAAGATGAAGGCCTAGGTGAAGGGCAGTGGAAATCGCTAAAGTACCAGAACCCCCGCACCTGGCCACCCGTCCCCTCAGCTGGCTTGGCTGCCGGACAGGGACCATTGCCCAGCCTCTGGGGAGGGGGCAGGGCCACAGGGACCCTTTTATACTTAAAGGTTCCACCACACACCCCAAAAGAGAAAAGGTTTAGGGAGACTGAGAAACGGAGAGGGGAGATCTTACAGCCCTCCCCCAGGCAGTGGAGCCCTGGACCCCCACAATTGGCAGCTGGCTTGGCTTGACCTGGCAGTGGTTGGCAGGTTCCTTATAGCCAGAGCTGGGGCGGAGCTGCCAGCCCCTCCCTGTGACATGCTGTGTGGCAGAGCCTGGGGCCACTGCCCACCACCCCCCACCCCCCACCCCCCACCCCCGCACACACAGGTTCAGGGAGAAGGGCAGGGCAGCAGGGGTTGGTTCCTGCCCCGTCAACCCCTCAGGCTGGTCCTTGGCCCTGCAGGGGTACCACAGGCTCTTAGGAACCGCTGCCCCCCAGCAGGAGGCAGAGGCGGGAGGGAGGAGGAGCGGCCGGAACCAAGCCCCACGTTGCAGCAGGGGGTCCAGGGGTAACTTTCCTCCCTCCTCCCACCCCACACTATCCAGGGCCCCAACGCCCCCTCCCCTCCTCTGGGTGTTGGTGCCTCCTGCTCCTGCCTCGGGGCCCCCACAGCCCAAGCCAGAGCCTCGACCCCACCTGCATCTGATCCCTACCCCGGAGCTGTTCTCAGCCTCATAGATCATCCTCAGCACCTTCCCGACCTCCCCCAGCCGACCCCCAAAGCAATACACCAGAGCAGCACGAAGCCAGGAAATAAGCCAGACCCCACAGTTCCTCCAAACACCACTGACGTTGACCCCTCTCACGGGCAGTGGGGAGTGGGGCTTCCCTCCCCTCAACAGAGTCAGGAGCTGCCTCAAGGTTCTTGCACCTGCCAATCCCACCGGTCCCCTGGGCCGGCTTCTCCCTTCCTGGCTGCAGGACAGGGACCGTTGCCCAGTGCTTCCTGAGTCCAGCCACCCGGCAGGCACCCCCCAGGGACTCAGCCCTGACGGCAGGCAGCCAGTCAGCAACACAGGTGCAGCCAAATTGCCCGGCATGCACGCGCACACACACACACAAGCGCACACACACGCACACACACATGCACATGCATGCATGCACACACACCACACACGTGCACACACCACACGCGCACACGCACACACACGCAGACACACGCACACACACATACACCACACATACACACACAGAGACCCAAGTGCACGTACACACTGACCATTTCCAGGGGCTCCAGGACACCCACCAAGTTCTCCCCTGCACCCCCCACAGTCACCCACAGGTATGCACAGTTCCACACCCAGGTCACACACACGCACCAGGCCTGGACTTAGGTAACCCCGTGCCTGCAGTCCGACTCCAAGACGCACTCAGTCACACTGAGACACACCACAGTCACAGTTCATGAGAAATCCCCAGGTCCCATCATGGAGGCCTGACCCGCTGCCGCAAAGCCCAGCCCCTTGGCAGGGAGCCCCCCCTTGGCAGGGAGCCCAGAAGCCGCAGCACAAGCCCTGGACTGCCAGGGGCAGCCAGGCCCTTCCAGCCACCCTGGGAACCTGGAGTGGGGTGGGAAGGTCCTTCCTGTGGGGGTCACAGGAGGGCACCGGGAGCCGAGCAGAGACAAGGGAGGGGACAATGACACTTGGCCACTCAGCAGGGCCCACAGCCTCTTGAGGCCTCATGAATTTTTCAGAGGCGTCCAAAGTGCAGATTGAAGCCACCAATAGGGTGTCTTGGTGGATCCTGTCTTAAATTACTCACCAACCCAAGTCGGGTGCATTTCCTTCTCCCACCCACACCCTGACTTCAGGACCTGCTCCAGGGCCCCAGCTGCCCCAGGACTGACCCCGAGTCCCAGCGGCTGCCAGGCAGAGCCACTCTCTGGGCCTTGGGGTCC
Source organism: Cacajao melanocephalus (assembly GCA_963573385.1). Lineage (NCBI taxonomy): Eukaryota > Metazoa > Chordata > Mammalia > Primates > Pitheciidae > Cacajao > Cacajao melanocephalus. The sequence continues at coordinate 152,949 of CAUYLG010005563.1, read as the reverse complement.
CCTTCAGCCATACAGCAGCCCAGGTGTCCAGCCAGCTGCGAGCATCAAGCAACACCGCACTGGGACCCCGGCCCTGAGGCCACACAGTCCCCCGCTGGCCAGAGCTCTGGGCACTTTCTGGCTGTGGGCCTCCCCGGCCCTCACCCCAGCCACTGCCGTCCAGGTGTCCATGGGCTCCCCAAGCCAACACCCACAGAGCGTTCCACCCTGACCCCAACCCCAGTAAGCTCTGCCCCTCCGCACGCCCCTGCTCCCACGTGCTACGGGAAAAAACCCACCCTCCACTGACCCCAATGGGGCAGCCAGAGCTCACACCTCCACCGCAGCCCCTGTTCAGGAAGCTGGAGAGGCAGCGGCAGAGGCCCCTCTCTGACAAGTGGAGAGAATCAAGCCCCACCCCACAGGAGGGTGGGGGTGGGAGCGAGACGGCAAGGGCAAGAGCCTCGCTCTGAGAGGAGGGCAGGAAGGTGCCCAGGAGTCCGTTCCTGGCTTGGACATGCCCCTCTAGGGTGGTTCCTTTAATCCTGGCCACGCCCCTCAGGGCAGGTCCCTTATGACCCCCTTTGACCTACTGAGAAGGCGCACAGCGGGTGCTGGAGCTGGGACTCCACCCCTCACCTTGGTCACAAAGCTTGGTCCAGGCCCCCTGGGACCCCAAGAACCTTCCAGAAAGCCCCAAGGTCAAACCTGTTTTCACAGTAATACCAAGGCTCCTCACTCCTGTCCTCGAGCGGACAGTGGAGTTCTCAGAGGCCACAAGAAGGAGAACACTGTCTTCTTGTCTCTTTAATACTTCTCACATTTAATTTCCAGCACACTAAGTAGCGGCAGGTGTGACCTCCCTGACTTTAACACCGTGCCAGGGGCCTCAGACCAAAGCTCTTGAGCACCACCGGTCTGAAGCAACACAGAGCTCTGCCCGGAGCCCCCGGCCCCCTTCCTGACTAACCAGCACAACTTGCTTCCCCGGGTCTCACCCACCAGAAGCCCCACCTGCCCTCGTGTGGGTGGCACCAGAACTACCCAGAGACCAAGGGCTGGGGCCCCCAGGGCCAGCTTTGGCCAAGCCCCTGCCCTCCCCAGAGCTGACAGTGGGCTGGACACAGGGTATCCCCTGCCCAGCATCCAGCAGGGCAGTCCTGGCACCCTATGTATGCTGTCTCCACCCATGATGGACATCAGGAGCCCAGCCCCAGATCCCGGCCTCCTCCAGCCACTGCTGGTCCCCACCCCACAGCCCCCTACCTCAGCACAAGGGGCATAGCAAGGCCCGGAGCCCTGCCAGGCATCAGACAGACGGACCTGGGCCTGCCCTCATCACTCCACCCTAGAAGGGGAGCCGAGGTCAGAGCCCCGCCCTGGAGACTCTCCTCTGCTGAGGACCCCAGTGGGAACAGGGAGTGTTCCCATCTCTGCCCTTCTCCTGCTCTTACCCCAGAAACACACCCAGCTGGGGACCACTGTGGCCTCATACTGAGTGCGGCAGGCAGGGAGGGCTTGCCCCCACCAGCAGTGCCCAGGTGACCAAGGCTGCCAGAGCCATCCAGAATTTGCAACTGCAACTGGGACATGGGGGCGAGGGGACCCCTGAGCACCTCAGGGACCGCCCAAGGGGGCTCCCGCAACTCCAGCGGGGAGCTGTTTCTCACTGTTGTCCCGTCTCGGGCTGACAAATTTCTGCCATTTGGCCCCAGTTCTAACCAGGTCATGTGAAGGACAACCTTGCACAAGCCCTGTGGGTCCCACTCAGCCCCTCCCACCAGTGGTGGCCAAGCGGATGTCCAGGATGGGCCAGGGTCCATCAGGAACGCTTGGTGTCCTCGGGCAGGGACACCAGGTAAACACAGGACACCCAGCCAGATCAGAATTTCAGATGAGGAGAATTTACATTTTTGTGTGACTATGACCCAACTATTTTATACTAAACAATTATTTGGTATATATCCAAAGTCCTGATGTGACTGGGTCCTATGTCTCCTTGGAGGCCTCGTGGCTCTGACGTTCAAGGATTCAAATCCTCCCCATCTAAGGCCGTGGGCTTCCGGCACCAGCCGGGGGCCCAAGCTCCATCCTTCCTCCCATTCTGCCTCCCTCTCGTGTGGGTTTCAGGGCACCCCACTTTGGGAATGGGGGAAGACATGGGCAGGCCTTCCAAGGGCGCCCAGACCCCGCCCCCATCACCACTGCCTGTCACTTGCGCTGCCTCATTTCCATCCAGCGCAGTGGATCCAGCACGCCGCAAGGAGGTCAGGCCCGCACCCCTGGACCTGTGACTCCATGTGGCAGGAAAGGATTCTGCAGATTTGGTTGAGGACGTCAAGATGGGGGTCATCCTGGATTATCCCAGGTGAGTCCTCAATGCAATCACACACATCCTCGTAGGAGGGGATTTGACACAGGAGGAGAAAGCAGTGTGACCACCGAGGCAGGGTCTGGAGGGCTGCCGCCACGAAGGGAGTGAAGCAGGGACCCAGTTCTCCCGGAGCCTCCAGAGCAGAGCCCTGCTGACACTTTCATTTCCGCAGTGAGGCCTGTTTAGGCCCCCGGAGGCCTCGACATTTGTGGTCACTGGTCACAGCATCCCCAAGAAAGTAACGCGCTACAGGGCCTTCTGGTCAGCCCGCCCACCCTGCAGGAGAACCCCCCAGTCAGGTACCCGGCTGCAGGCAGAGGGCTGGGTCTGGGCAACAGAGATGCACCCCTCAGTGCTGTGTGCAGGGTCAGGGAACCTGCCCACCCTCCACCCTGGCCCTCACCTTCATATCAGTGAACCCATCCACTCTCTACCCCGACCCTCACCTGTATCATCAGGGAACCCTCACCTGTATCATCAGGGAACCTGCCCACCCTCCATCCTGACCTTCACCCACTGCAGCAAGCCTGGCTGTGTGCCCAGGCGCTTTCCCAGAGCAGGGAGGGGTGGAAGGGAGCTGTCTCGCCCCTGCCCCCACTGTCGCCGGCCAAGGGCAGGGCAGGTTCTGGCCCAGAGAGACCAGGGACCCCAGAGAAGACCCAAAGCCCCCTGCCCACTGACTGAAGTCACCAGCCTCCAGCCTTTGGGGGCTGGAGTTCCTACAACCAGGTACGGAAGGCCTGGACCAGACGCAGATGGACGGGCGCCAGCTTCAGCCACAGGTGACAGGCTTAGGAAGGGAGTGAGACCAGGAGTTCAGGGCCAGGGGAAGAGGGTGTGTGTGACAGTCACTCGAGGTGCAGGAGCCCTCAACTCTCATGCGGCCCCCCGAGACCCCGGAATCGTCAGCCCGTCCTCTGCCCTGGGTTCTCTGCCACGGAGAAGCCCCTCACAACCACGCAGGCCTTCAGGTGGGGCCTTGGTGCTGGGCCACAGCCTGGGGAACACCGGGCACCCCTTACCAAGGGCTCACCGCCCACCCTGTGCAGCACAGGAGACGCTCCCTCGGGGCCACCGCCAACCCTGGGGTCGTGGGGCAGGGGGTCCGGGGCACGCGGGGCCCACCCCCCAGCAGCAGGCGCACACGGCTCGGGGGTCGCTCAGTTTATTGGTAAAACGGGCACTGAGCGAGGCGAGCGCGGGGCGCGGAAGCCGGGGCGGGGGCGCCTTTCCTCTTGAAGAACTTCCACTGGACCTTGATGGCGAGCATCCAGTCGCTGACCGAGGGCCTCTGGCAAGCGGAGGTGCAGACATGCGCCTGGCGGGGGTGTGGGGCGCCGGGGCCGCGCGCGGGGCGGGGGCGGGGCGGGGGCCAGGCCGGGGTTCGGGGCGCGGCGGGGCCGCGGAGGGTCGCGCCGCGGGCGCCCGCGCTTCACTTGCCCGCCTTCTGAGCCTTCTGCGCCGACTTGGTGACCTTGCCGGCGCCACCGCTCTTCTTCTCCACGTTCTTGATGACGCCCACGGCCACCGTCTGCCTCATGTCGCGCACTGCGAAGCGGCCTTGGGGGGAGGTTGGGGGGCGTGTGAGCGGGGCAGAGGACTGGAACCCAGGGCTCCAGCTGGGCGGGCAGGGCGAAGCCGCGTCGGAAACGCCGTGAGAACACACTCAGCTCGGAGCGTGCCCTGGTGAAAACGGCTGGTCTCCCCAAGCCCTGCCCCGAGCGGCTGTTCCAACACCTTCAGGGCAGCCACGGGCAGGCCGGCCCTAACGCTGCCACTGGAGGAGCTGTGGGGTCTTCTTCACCCGGGGGCCTCCTCACCTTCCGGGCCTTCCTTCCTCACCCGTGGGGCCTCCTCACCCTGGGGCCTCCTCACCTGTGGGGCCCCATTTGCACACAGAACCCATCCCAGGTCCTCCCGAGGGCCACCTGCACTCGGTGACATGGAGCTCGTGGGCATCCTGCCAGCTCTGAGCTCCACGGGAAAGGAGGCCCTGCTGCCACCCACGCCCCATCCCGCAGTCCCCTGCCCTCAGCCTGATCAGCCACCGCCCAGGGACCAGCCCAGCTCACCGAGAGGCGGGTACTGGGAGAAGCTCTCCACACACATGGGCTTTCCTGGGACCATCTCCACGATGGCTGCGTCACCAGACTTCAGGGACTTGGGGTTGTCCTCCAGCTTCTTGCCAGAGCGCCGGTCAATCTTCTCCTTCAGCTCTGCAAACTTGCAGGCAATGTGAGCCGTGTGGCAGTCGATGACTGGGGAGTAGCCAGCGCTGATCTGCCCGGGGTGGTTCAGGATGATGACCTGTGGGCAGAGCCACGAGCAGCCATCAGGCACGGCCATGGTGGGCACCATTAGGGCCCAGAGCAGGGCTGGGAGGCCCAGTCACAGGCCCCCCCACGGGCTCGTGGGCCCAGAGTGCTGAGTGGAGGAAGCTCAGGCTCTGAGGACCAGCCCCCAGACCTGAACCCCCCAGACCTGAACCTCAACATCCTCATTAAGCAAGAGATAAAACAACTGAGAAGTTCATTGTTTCAAAGGGGCAGGAGCAGCACTTACTGGGCCAACCCCAGCTGGAACAAAGGCAGGGGTAGGGGGTGGTAACCAAATTGACCTCAATTCCTGTATTTCAGTTGTCTCTCAATAAAGCCACTTTAAAAGTCATACAAAGAGGCCAGGTTCAGTGGCTCACCCCTGTAATACCAGCACTTTCAGAGGCCCGGGTGGGTGGATCACTTCAGGTCAGGAGTTCGAGACCAGCCTGGCCAACGTGGTGAAATTTCATATCTACCGATAATATAAAAATTAGCCGGGCATGGTGTTGGGTGCCAGTAATCCCACCTACTCGGGAAGCTGAGGCATGAGAATTGCTTGAACCCAAGAGGCGGAAGTTGCAGTGAGCTGAGAGTGCGCCATTGCCCTCCAGCCTGTGTGACAGAGTGAAACTATCACTCAAAAAAAAAAAAATGACGAGGCCAGCAAAGAGGGGGCAATGAAAACAAATGTAGAGAACAAAATTATGACAGAGCCATCTCAGGCAGTAAGCTAACAAAAGCATTTTTCCCGGACGAAAGTCGGACCTCAAAGGCTGGGCATCCCCGCAGTGTGGCGTGGGCAGCAGACCCGGGGACTGCACGGAGGCTGGGAGCCGCCAGGCCTGGGCACCTCCCCGCACTGATGTACCCCCCCTGCTGAGTCCTCGGTGGCCCCGTCGGTGGCGTGGGGGTCCTTTTTCTCCCCCACCAGGCGACCTGCTGACAGCAGCCTCACCAAGGACAGCTCCCCTGCTGCCCTGCAGGCGCAAGCCCCAGGACCCAGCACAGCCGCTGACCTGGGAGGTGAACTGCGCGGCCTCCTGAGGCGGGTCGGACTTGCTGTCCCCACACACGTTGCCCCTGCGGATGTCCTTGACCGACACGTTCTTCACGTTGAAGCCCACGTTGTCACCAGGCAGAGCCTCGCTCAGAGCCTCGTGGTGCATCTCCACTGACTTCACCTCCGTGGTGATGTTCACCGGCGCGAAGGTCACCACCATGCCTGGCCGCAGGATGCCGGTCTCCACCCGGCCCACGGGCACCGTGCCGATGCCTGTGAGAGAGGGGCTGTGAGGGGAGGCGGGGCTGAGGGGATGCTGGGCAGGAGATTTGGGGAGAGAGCCTGGAAACCCACAAAGTCTGGGACTCAGTACCCCCCCAACAGGCCTGGGGGTGTGAGAGGAGGCAGGGCCGAGGGGATGCTGGGCAGGAGATTTGAGGAGACAGCCTGGAGACCCGCAAAGTGTGGGACTCAGTATCCCCCCAACAGGCCTGGGGGGGATGGGGCCCCATGGACAGAGTGCGGGGGAGGGGAGTCCGGAGACAAGGAGACTCAGAGATTCCAAGGGAAGTGGAGGATCCCCTGCCCAGCTGGGAGATAAGAGGCTGAGCAGGAGAGCTTCCAGGAACCCAAGGAAAAGCCACAGGGGCAGAGAAGGGGGAGGACAGGCAGAGAGGGGGCTGTCTGAACCTGGGGTCCCATCCATGCGCCTGGGAGCACTTTCCCTCGGAGAGGGCACTATGGGGCTCCTCCTCTCTCTGAGGACCCCTCCCTGTGAGTGTGGGCCAGGCCACTGGACTGCTCCTGCTGGGGCCCGGTGGCCCTGCTCCCTGTGGGTTCTAGGGGCTGCACTTACATGCTGCAGGTCTCTATCGTTAAAGAGGCCACTCAGCTGGACGCAGCACAGGTGCAGTGGCACCTGAGCATCCCCAGCGTTTCTCATGGATCTGCTTACACCAATTGTGTGGCTGCCACATGGAGGTCTTGTCTCCCCCAGGGTACCTCCACCCCCAGGGTACCTCCACCCTCACCTCCCTGGGCTGTGATGGAGGCCTATGTAGCCTCCAGCCGACTTCACTGAAGCCAGTGGCTGTGCTCTGTGCTGGGGTGAGCATGACACCCCCACTGTGCACACAGATGCCTGCAACATCTCTGGTTGCAGCCCCCTGGCTGGGGGTCTCCTATCAAATCAGTGCCCCTCTCTGGGGTCTCAGATTTATGGTTACTCTTCTTGGGGAGATGAATGGATGGATGGATGGAGAGGTGGATGGGTGGATGGAAGGATGAATAAATGGACAGAAGGATGGATGGGAGGGGAGGTAGATGATGGATGGATGCGTGGGGAGGTGGATGGATGGATGGGTAGGTGGATGGACAGAAGGCAGGATGGATGGGGTGGGTGGGTGGATGGATGGATGGATGGATAGGGATAAATGGGGAGGTGGGTGGGTAGATAGATGGATAGAGGGGGAGGTGGATAGATGGATGGGTGGATGGACAGTAGGATGGATAGGTGGGAATGTGGGTGGATGGGTGAATGGATAGGGAGATGGATGGATGCATGGATGGATGGATGGATGGAAGAGCGGATGGGTAGAAAGGTGGATGGGTAGGGAGGTGGGTGGATAGATGGATGGATGGATGGACATAAGGATGGATGGGAGTAGAAGTGGATAGATGGATGGATAAATGGATGGATGGGGAGGTGGATGGATGGACATAAGGATGGATGGGTGGGGAAGTGGGTAGGTGGGTGGGTGGGTAGATAGATGGATGAATGGATGGATGGATAGATGGGGAGGTGGATGGATGGATGGATGGATGGATGGATAGATGGGGAGATGGATGGATGGATAGATGGGGAGGTAGATAGATGGATGGATGGATGGGGAGGTGGATTGGTGGATGGATGGATGGGGAGGTGGATTGGTGGATGGGTGGATGAATAGATACACGGATGGGCAGGGAGGTGGATGGGTGAGTGGATGGAATGATAGATGGATAGATGGATGGGAAGGTGGATGGATGGATGAGTGGATGGGTGGATGGACAAGATGGATGGGTGGGAAGTGGGTGGGTTAATGGTTGGAGGGATGGATGGATGAAGAGGTGGATGGAAAATGGATGGATGGAAGGATAGATGGGGAGATGGATAGATGGATGGTTGGACGAATGGAGAGAAGGATGGATGGGCAGTGCAATGGATGGATGGATGGATGGATGGATGGATAGATGGATGGATAGATGAATGGAGAGGTGGATGGATAGATGGATGCATAGATGAATAGGTGGGGAGGTATATGGATGGATGGGTGGATGGACAGAAGGATGGATGGGCAGGGAGGTAGGTGGATGGCTGAGTGGGTGGATGGGTGGATGGATGGATGGAGGGATGGATGGATGGATAAGATGGATGGGTGGGGATGGATAAGATGGATGGGTGGGGATGTGGGTAGATGGATGGATGGGAAGATGGATGGATGGATGGATGGATGGATAGATGGGGAGATGGATGGATGGATGGACAGAAGGATAGATGAGCAGGGTGGTGGGTGGGTGGATGGATGGCTGGATGGAGAGAAGGATGGATGGGCAGGGTGATGGATGGATGGATGGATGGGGAGGTGTTTGGATGGATAGGTGGATGGGTGGATGGACAGAAGCATGGATGGGTGGGGAGGTTGATGGATGGATGGATGAATGGGGAGGTAGATGATGAATGGATGGATAGGGAGATGGATGGATAGATGGATGGATAGATGGATGGATGGGGAGATGGATGGATGGATGGATGGGGAGATGGATGGATGGGTGGGTGGATGGATGAATGGATGGATGGATGGGGAGGTGGATGGATGGATGGGTGGGGAGGTAGATGATGAATGGATGGATGAATGGACAGATAGGGAGATAGATAGATGGATGGATGGATGGGGAGATGGATGGATGGATGGATGGATGGATGGATGGATGGATAGATGGATGGATGAGGAGGTGGATGGATGGGGAGGTGGATGGATGGATGGATGAATGGATGAGGAGGTAGATGATGAATGGATGGATGAATGGATGGATAGGGAGATGGATAGATAGATGGACGTATGAATGGGGAGATGGATGGATGGGGAGATGGATGGATGGATAGATGGATGAATGAGGAGGTGGATGGATGGGGAGGTGGATGGATGGATGGATGAATGGATGGGGAGGTAGATGATGAATGGATGGATGAATGGATGGATAGGGAGATGGATAGATAGATGGATGTATGGATGGGGAGATGGATGGATGGGGAAGTGGATGGATAGATGGATGATGGGTGGATGGGGAGATGGATGGGTGGATGGATGGATGGATGGGGAGGTGAATGGATGGATGGATGAATGGATGGATGGATGAATGGATGGGGAGATGGATGGATAGATGGATAGATGGATGGATGGGGTGACGGATGGATGGATGAATGGATGGGGTGATGGATGGATGAATGGATGGGGTGATGGATGGATGGATGGATGGATGGATGGATGGATGAGGAGGTGGATGGATGGGGAAGTGGATGGATAGATGGATGATGGGTGGATGGGGAGATGGATGGGTGGATGGATGGATGGATGGGGAGGTGGACGGATGGATGGGGAGATGGATGGATGGATGAATGGATGGGGTGATGGATGGATGGATGGATGGACGGGGAGGTGAATGAATGGATGAATGGATGGATGGGGAGATGGACGGATGGATGGATGGATGGATGGATGGGGAAGTGGGTGGATGGGTTGGGAGGTGGATGGATGGATGGATGGATGCATGGGGGATGGATGGGGGATGGAATGTCCCCCAGAAAGTGTGTGGCAAGGGGAGAGATTGGAGACAGCTTGGTCTTGGGAAGCCTCATAGGGCCCTGGCCTGGGGCAGGCAGAGCTGGCCAGTCAGGCCTCCAGCACAGCACCCTGGCTCACCGCCGATCTTGTACACATCCTGCAGCGGCAGGCGCAGGGGCTTGTCCGTGGGGCGTGTCGGGGGCAGGATGGTGTCCAGGGCCTCCAGCAGGGACACGCCACTTGCATTGCCTTCCTTACGCTCCACCTTCCAGCCCTTGAACCATGGCATCTGGATGGAAGGGAGAAAATCGGTCCATCACAGAGACATCAGCAGCCTCCCCAGCCTCAGGCCTCCCTGGGCTGCCTCCAGGAGTCCTCTGTTCAGGTTAAACTGGCCTCATGCCCTTTGAGATGAAGAATTTCCCACACTGCTCCACCCCAGCTCATAGCCCCAGCATCAGACCCTGGAAGGAGACCCCTCTTAAAGGAGGAGTACAAAAATGCAAAGTGCCCCTCCCAGCCCAGGCTGCTCAGGAGTTGCTGACACTGCAAACAAACCCCACTCCAGCCACAAGCCCTGGGGCCCCTGACCATCAGATCCAGGCAGGACAGGTGACTTGAACAGGAGGAGGTCGAGTCTGGCCAAGGGCCAGGCCCCCTGGGGACAGAGCTGGGGGGAGCCTCGCCCCCACCCTGGCTCCTGGACACCATGTTGCCTCCAAGCTCAGCCCAGCCCTGCCTGGAGCTTCTCCTGGTGCGGCCCTGCTCCCTCCCCACAGAGCCTCCCTGTGGGCCACACTGTGCCCCACCCCCCAGGGCCTGTGTAAGCAGCGCAGGCCAGAGGGGAGTGCAGGAGTGCGGGGTCCCTGATGGCTGGAGGCCTCCCTGGGGAGGAAGAGGCTTGCCACATCATAGCCTGTGAGGAAAGTGTCATTATAGGTAAACAACACCAGCCACAGGAGATGGAGGTGGGGCTGGGGCAATCCCTATCAGCTCTGTCCCCAGACCTCAGCTCTGGGCTCTGCTGCTGGTCTCAGTCTCCCCGCTGTCTCGACTCCACACCAGCACCCTCACTGTGGGCGGCTATCGTGCTGGCAGAGCCCAGTGGCGGCCATTGTGGGGTCTCCTCTGGCTTGGAGAACCCTGGGAACACAGTCTCAGGTTCTGAAAGTGTCTCCACTCATCACCTCCAGCCAAGGCGGAGTCCCTGAGCCACAGGCTGCTCACACCTTGAGCTGCCAATTGACCAGCCAAGAGCCTAGGCTTGGCCCTCCAAGTCAGCCCAGAAGTCTGCACACTTCCCAAAGCCCAACTCTGCTCCAAGACCCCGAGGAGGCAGCCAGGGAGCCCCCAACGGCCCAGCCCTCAGCCCCTGCACGGTGTCCAGGGTCAGGACAACGAACTGGCAGAGATGAAACCGAGCACCCCTATAGCAGGGCCCTGGAGACCAAGCTCGTGGGCCTGGTGCTGGAGGCCACTGCCCCTGCAGCACTGACATGGGGGACCATCCCTGGCCAGCCTCGTGGGAGGCTGAGTGGAGGAGCAATGCTCAGTGCTGAGGGGGATGGGGGCTCCCCGCCAGGCCCTGAGCCAGTTAGGGAAACCCAGCAGGTTTTGTGGGGAAACTGCGTGTCCCAGGAACAGGCCCTCAACCTCCCCCTGCCACCTGCAGCTGCCTTGCAATGGGGCAGGCGGTCCGGCCAGCCCCCACAGCCCACCCCGCCCTAGCCAGCCACTCACATTGGGTGAGGGCTCCAGCATGTTGTCACCGTGCCAGCCAGAGATAGGCACGAAGGGCACGGTGGCCGGGTTGTAGCCGATCTTCTTGATGTAGGCGCTGACCTCCTTGACTATCTCGTCATAGCGCTTCTCGCTGTAGGCTGGCTCTGTGGAGTCCATCTTGTTCACGCCCACGATGAGCTGCTTCACGCCCAATGTGTAGGCCAGCAGGGCGTGCTCCCGAGTCTGCCCATTCTTGGAGATGCCCGCCTCGAACTCGCCCACGCCCGCCGCCACGATCAGGACTGCACAGTCCGCCTGTCCAGCGGGGGACACAGTGAGCCCGGCCCCACCTTTCGGCGGGGGATGCAGCGAGCCCAGCTTCACCTGCCCAGCGGGGGACTCAGTGAACCCAGCTTCACCTGCCGGTGGGGGATGCAGTGAGCCCAGCCCCACTTGCCTGGTAGGGGATGTAGAGAGCTCAGCTTCAACTCACTCCCAGGTTTATCCAGGCAGTGGGCTGGGACCTGAGCAGCCCACTGGAGCCTTAGGAAGGAGACACGGGGGTCCCTGCTTCAAGGGCAGTTTGGGGGCCTCATCGCCAGGCCCTGGGTCAAGGGACTGAGGTTCAGTCCCGGCTTCACCACCAATGGGCTTTGTGCCCCTGGACGAGTCACTCCACCTCTCTGGTCCTGTTCCTCACTTGAGGACAGATTGAGGTCATGGTTATCAAAGCAGTTTGGAGGTGGTGGTGTGTGTCCTGCTGTTTGCAGGGTGCTGTGTCTGGGGTGTCTGTGTCTCTGTAAGTGCCCCAAAATGTCATACAGTCCAGGCCTGACTGGTGGCACCTCTGCCCACTGCTCATGGTCCCCATCTTGGCCTCGAGCCCCTCTGTCTATGAATGTGTGTCCATGCCCACATCTGCCCTGTCTACCTGGGGAATCTGACACTGGCCAGGTGTCCTCACAGGCACTGGATTCATTCTTGGGGGCCTCTGACCCAGGATGGATGAGGGTGGAACAAGTGAGGGGTCCCCCACCCTCACAGGAAGTACAGGAGACCCCACCACCCCAGGGTGACCCCAGGGGCCCCCAGTGTCTTTGAAGGGGTGCAGCAGCCGCTCCCCCAGCCCCAGCTGCTATGCCCTGCTCACCTGGGACGTGCCCGTGATCATGTTCTTGATGAAGTCTCGGTGGCCGGGGGCATCGATGATGGTGATGTAGTACTTGGTGGTCTCGAACTTCCAGAGGGAGATGTCGATGGTGATGCCACGCTCACGCTCCGCCTTCAGCTTGTCCAGCACCCAGGCATATTTGAAGGATCCCTTCCCCATCTGGAGCGGGTGGGGGTCACGGCTGAGGGCGGGACCCAGGACCCCAGAGTCCCTGGTGGCGGGAGCTGCTTGTCACCGCCCAGCAGGCAGGAGAGACGGGAGATGGGCTCCAGCACCCCCTTGCTCCCCGCCGGGGTCCTGGGACGCCAGCCCCCTCTGTCGGGACCCACACCCAGACCCTGCCCTCTAGGGCCGGCCTCCCCACCGGCTCCTAGATGGGCACGGCCACGCACGTCCACCAGCAGGTGGCGCGAGGGCCTGGGAGTCGCTCGATCTTGGAACGAAGCCGCCAGATGGGATAAACCCCTCCCCGGTGAGGGCTCCCCTTTATCTGAAGCTGCGGACTCCCCCAGATCCCTTCCTCAGCCAGAAGCCAATAATACCACCGTGTTTGGGGCTGTCAGATAAATAACCCTCTGTGTTATTTGTTTAAAGGTAAGGAGAAAGGAAAGTGGAATGAGGTCAGGAGGAGGGCCTGGCCATACAGCTCCTTCCTGCTGCTCCAGCCTCCCAGTCCCTCTGAGGCTTCCCCTCCCCTTCCTCTCTCTGCCAAACAGGGGAAGCTGGGGGGCCTCGGCCAGCGAGACCCCCACAGCTGGGGACGGGCTGCGGTCAGGGTAGCAGCTGCGGTCACTACCCAGGTGGGCAGAGCTCCCCTCCAGGGCCTCAAAGAGACAGGACTCTGCCCTCCAGGAGGCTGCCCAGCCTGAAGGGGACCCAGACGAGACCCAGCTGGGGCCTGAACCAGCGGCCCTCCGAAACCTCCGCCTCCCGACGAGACCAGGTAAAGAATGATGCAGGTTCCCAGCCCAAACTCAGGGGTGCAGCTCAGAGCGCCCCAACCCCCCAGGGTGGAGGCTCAGCCCAGGACAGTGACTGCCCCTCCTGGCCTTTGGCCTCCCACTCATCATCCAGGTGAGAGCTCCCACTAGCCCTCCCAGAAGTGGGGTTCTCCCCAGAGCCCTGAGCAGGGGGGTGGGGACCACAGAACAGACCCCTACTCATGGCCGCCCCCCACCTCCGTCTCAGCCACGAAAGAGGAGCTGCTTCGGAAGGTCAGCCAGGGGGCAGCCGTATTCAGGACCCCCACCCCAGGGCCGCCCCAGACAGCAGCCTCCACAGCCCAGCAAAGAAAATGGAGCAGACGGGCCGGCTGCCCATCAATCAGCTATTAATAGCAGTGTGCATCCTGGCAGGGCCCTGGGACAAGTGAGGGCAGCAGCACCTCCAGCCCCAGCCTTGGCCCTGGGGGAAAGGGGACAAGGCTCCAGGGTCCTCAGCGCCAGCCCAAGGTGTGGGCTGCAGACCCACCACCTTCCTCACCACAGGGCAAGTCTGGCAGGTCAATGGCCACCCCTCCCCCACCAAGCTCCCCCCAGGAGAGGCTGCCCCACCAGACCCTCTGAGGCCTGAGTGCCCCACAGCGGGGGTCCCTCCTGCCCTGGAGGAGGTCACCTGAGCCATATGGCTTGGGACTGGGGAGATGCCAAGCCTGGCCACCTCGGGAGTTGGGGGGCTCCTTCTCAGGGGGCAAAGAGCAGAGCCCCCACGCTCACCTCGGCCGCCTCCTTCTCAAACTTCTCAATGGTCCTCTTGTCAATGCCCCCACACTTGTAGATGAGGTGGCCCGTGGTAGTGGACTTGCCGGAATCCACGTGGCCGATGACTACAATGTTGATGTGGGTTTTCTCCTTACCCATTCTGCTGGGACTGTGAGGGGCTGGCAGGACCCGGGGTGCTCTGGCTCAGGGCGAAGGGGGCTGCAGTGATTCTGTGGGGCCAGTGGTGGGGGGAGACAGGTGGTGAGGAGCCCCGAGGAGACCCGCAGAGACTGTCCTGGCCAGGCTGGGCCCATGTCCCTGCCCACAAACCAAGCCCCCATGTTTGGTGGGGAGAGAAGAGTCCCCCCACCACTCTGCTGGGCCTGGCAGGGGCCAATAGAGGCTGTGCCCTGCCCCCACCCCACACTTGAGCCCCAACAGCCCCATCTGCTGTAAATAACTGGGCACTGGAGCCCTCAGCCCGTCCTTGCAAAGGGGTTAGCCTCTGTTCTGGAGGGACCACACAGCGCCCGGCTGGGTGCGCCCGTGACCAGCAAAGCTGGGTGATGAGTCACCTGCCCAGCACTCCAGGGCCCTGTCCTCCATGCTCACTCCCCTCCCTGGGCAGGGCCAGGGACACTGCGCCCCACCCCCACCCACTGCCACCCGGGAGAGATGGCCACTGTTCCCCACTCCCCTCCTCAGGCAGGGACGGCGCCATCTTCCCCTCATCCCTGCCGGGCAGGCTGGACCAGAGCCCCAACAGAGATGCGCTGCCCAGATTAGGGACCTAGAATAGCTCGAACCCCCCCAGACTCTCACAGGGGCAGGCAGTGGCCAGGAGGTGGGGGTCCCTGTTCCAGCCGGAGGAGGGAGGACCCTGCCCAGCCAATCCCAGCAAGTGCCAGGTGGAGATGCCCTCAGCCCCGTGGGGGCATCGGAGGACCCTCCCTTCCCTCCTCTCTGGTCAGAGTCCTGGGTCACAGCCCCATCGCATCGCAGAGGTCAGTGGAGAAACCCACACTGCCCCTCGGGGACAGACGGCTGGGGGAGGGAAACGCTGGGGTGGAAACACGGGTGGGGGTGGGGAGGGCCCCCAGGTCTCACCGCCTTCCTCAGCGTCCTCTGGCCCAGCGCCCCGAGGCCCGACCCCATCGCCCCGGGCCCGCAGGGTCCCCGCGGCCCCAAGGTCAAGGCTACAGGGCTATCGCCGCCCAGGACCTGGCCCACCGCCCCCCAACCCCCGCCCCGGCCCAGCCCGGCCAAGGCGGGGACCCCCAGGAGCCGGGATCCGGGCGCGCGGGGCGGGTGCGGGGCCCGGTCGCCCTCTGAGCCCAGGACCGGCCCCGGGGGGCCCTCAGCGTTCGGCGGGGGCGGGGCGGGGGCCGAGCCTGCTTACCCGGAGCCGAGGTCTCAGCCAGAGGGACTGGCGGCGCCGGCGCGGCGGTTTTATCTCCGGGAGGGGGTCCACCTATTGACGGTGGCGGCGCAGTGCACCGCGCCCTGCAGCACGGCAATGCGGAACGCGCGGGGGGCGGGGCGGCGCGGACGGACGCGGGGGGCCGGGGAGGAGCGCGCGGGGCGGGGGGAGCACGGAGGCGGCGAGGGGAGCGCGCGGCGGGCCCGGGAGGCGGGGCGCGCGGCCGGAGCCGGCTCAGGGCAGGGAAAAGCGGTCCACGGGCCGGGATGGCAGGCGGGGGCGGGGAGCAGGTGCATGGCACCCCGGGAGACCGGCCTGGGTCTACCGGCCGCTCCCAGGCCCTGCTCTTGGGGGATGCCCAGGGGCTCTCCCTAATGAGGTCCGGGGCTCAGGCCTCAGGGTAGAACCCGGGAATCTGCTGGTTTCCAGCTCCTGTCCTCACGTGCCTGCCCTCCTGGGCACACCCTGACAGGCCAGAGGCTCTGCCGGCAGATTCAGCCCAGAACCACCCTCCCCCTGAGACCCTGGTCTCCCACCATGCAGGGAACGCTGGAAGCCCGCTCCCAGACCCATGGACATCTTCCAGGGACACCCCCCTCCCCGTGCACCTACCGCCAGCCGCTGCTGGGAAACAGTGCCAGCCAAGGGCCTGAGTCAGGTCCAGACACCCAGGCCCCCTGCCCAGCACCCCACCTGGCTGCACCCCAGTGCCTGCAGCTGGTCCTCATATGAGATCAGGATGCCAAAGACCCGGCCATGCTCTGTAGAAAGTGGGAAGTCCATGAGGTCCTGGGCACACGGATAATGCCAGCATGGGCTGTGAGGAGGGCACGTGGCCCAGCGTGGGCTGTGAGGAGGGGACGTGGCCGCCATGTGTTGCATGGAGACCAGGATCAGGGACTTCCTCCCAGAGCCTGAGACTGTGTCACCTCACCCAGGTGTTCATGTCTTCCCTCCCACACTGCCCCCGCCCCTGACTCGGATCTTCCTGCCAGCGCAGTCTCAGGAGGGGTGTGCTGAGTGGGGGCAGAGCCTGGGCACCTGTCCTCTCAGCCCTGTGTGCCCACTGGGTGCAGATGTGGAGGCACCAGGTCCAGCCCAGCACCTGCCTCTGGGCAAAGACTTGGGGCTCCCCAGAGCCCAGACCCCTGCCTGGCCCACTAGCAGTGTGATGAGGAAGGAAAGGCAGGGGCCCAGGGTAGTGGCTGGGGCCAAGCAGTTCTCCCCAGCCCGTGGAGAGGGCCTCTCAAGAGGACACTGGTCTGTGGCTGCGTCACCCCATAGGAGTCCAAGGCCACAGATAGGAGGGGAGGCAGAGAGGGCTTCCAGATGCCCCAGCACTTCCGAGTGCTGCTGATGCCATCAAACAGGAGCCAGGAATAAAAATAACTGCCTGGCAAGAAAGCGAGGCCCACCCCACCCCACCCAGCTGGTCTCTATATTTAACGCCTCCCCTGCAGCCAAAGGTTAGGCTAGGATTTGGGAGGCGGGCTTGCTGCAGGCGCTGGATTGGCCTCAGCTGGGGTGGGTCAAAGTGGGCAGGAGGCCAGGATCCCTGGGATGCCCACCCCACTCCCCCGAGGGACCACCAGGACTCTGGGCTACCTTTTCCAGACACCTCTCACCCCTGGCTCCTGGCTCACCGCAGTGCTGGGGGCTCACATGTGCTGGGGGGCTGGTCTTGCCACCCACAGGAGTGGCCCCTGAGAGTGGAATGTGGTGTCCTCCCCACAGCACCTGGGCAAGGGTGTCGGTGGCTCCTCCAAAGGGTCTCTTGGGTGCCAGGACATGCTTGGTCCACAGTGCTGCCCTTCAGGGCCCTGAGAGCTGCCCACTCAGTGCCCGGAGACACTTGGAGCACACAGTTGACGGGGCTGCGGTCACCAGGCTGAATGCCAACACAATGATGGTCCGAGCCACCGCATAGACTGAGTAGTGCTGAAGGACCACTAACCACGGAACGCTCGCTGCAAGAACTGCCGTGGTCTGACCATGTCCCCAAAGTTGGAAACTTAATCCCCAGTGTGACAGTGTTGGGGGCTGGCGCTTTGGGAAGGTGTTTGGGTCATAAAGGGTTTGCCCTTCTGAATGGATTCGTGCCCTGTAAACAGGGCTCACGGCGCCTTCTCTCGCTCATCCACCTTCGCCCACCTGAGGAAGCAGCAGACTCCAGCACCATGGCCCTGCATGTCCCAGCCTCCAGACTGTGAGAAATAAACTTCTGTTAATTATAATAAGCATAATTTATAAATTTATAAAGCAAACTTTTTTCATTACCCAGTCTCAGGTTCCATCACAGCAGTACAAGCAGGCAAAACCCTTGTCAGCAGCTGGGTAGCAGCAAATGACTTCGAGCACAAGCATCCTAACCAGCCACAGCCAGCTCACCCAGCTGTTTGAGTTCACAGCATACCGGGCGGGGACCAGGGCAGTGCATGTGCACAGTGTGTGGGGGTGGCAGCTGCGGGGACCGAGGCCACGAGGCAGGCCCTGCAAGGCTGGCAGAGGACCCTGAGAACATGCGAGGCAACTGGGCACAGAGAGGCCAAGATTCCTGTCCAAAGCCACACGGCAGGTGAGGGGCTCAGGAGGCCTGGGCCAGGCCATGTGGCTTCCACATGGAAGTCTGAGGCCCACCCTGGCCATGGCCTGTGCTTTCCCTGCCCTCCCCCAGGTCAGGTCTTGGGCCCCTCTTCCTGCATCTGAGTCCCTGGTGACAGTACCTCCCTCACCAACAGCCTGGGAGGTGGGCAGGGGGAATGGCGATCCGAGAGGGCACCAGCCAATCAGGGCTCCTCTGGGGGAGGCCCCGCCTCTCCTTGCCCCCTCCCAGAGCCCCCAGGACCATCCCTGAGCTGTTTGGGGAGACACAGGCAACCCCTCCTTTGGCTGGCTAGGGTTTCACGAGCCTCGGGAAAGAAGATGCAGCTAAAATTAACCGCTACCAAGCTGTCAGCCCTGGAAATAAACCTGCCTCCCATTGGCTGCTGGTGACGCCACTACCGGATTAATAATAGCCTCCGAGTGCCTGATGAGCCACCTGTGCATGGGGCACAGCCAGGCCATCACCCCGGGACCACCGTCGCAGGCAGGTGGACGCTGGCGGCCCAGAGGTGGACGGGTCTTGGCAGCAGGGTGGGGAGAAGGGCCAAGGCGGCTCTTGCCCTCAGGGTCTCAGGATGACCTCAGCCCTGGCCTGGCCGCAGGGCAGGTGTGAATTCAGCTCCTGGTCACGGAGCATCTCATCTGCTACCCCACCTGGGTCCCCAGATGGCCACCAGGACAAGGTCCTCCCCCGTGGCCGTGCCTTGGGGCTGGCTCCCAGGGGACTGGGCACGCCCTGGAGGCAGGGAATGAAACAGTCTCCATGGCAGCAGAGGAGCTCCTGCGTCTGGAACCTCCCTTCAAGGAGCAGCTCACATCCCCCAGATCAGAGGCGCTGGGGCCAGGCTGGCAGTGGGCAGCATGCCTGCAGGTCAGGCCACAGACTGGGGCCAGCCGCAGCCCCAACAGCCCACCCTCCGACCCAGCATCTGGGTGTGCCTGAGGCAGGCCTGGGTCTACCAGGGAGGCCCAGGAGGGATGTAACCCCTCGGAGAGGGGGAAGGGCGACCTGGCCTGCCACCCCCACCTGCAGGGCCCAGCTGGGAACGTTGCCATGGTGAGCGGCAGCAGCAGCGGGAGGCCCCTCCCTCCAGGCCCTGCTGCCGGGGAGCCCAGCACCCACCCCGGTGGGGAGCAGCCAGCACGCACTCCTGCCACAAGCAGCACTTTCTGGGCTCCTGGGCTTCCAGGTGCAATGCCCCCAGCCCCTCCCGGCCCCTGGCTGTTACAGCCCATTGCAGGCTGGCAGGCTAAACAGAGGCCAGGGTCACTGACCAGCATGGGGTCACCTCTTAGACCCAAGAAGGTCAGCCACTGGGGTCGGTGCAGTGGTGCCATGCCCTCCAGTGCCCAGAGACAGAGGGGAGAATGTGGGTAGGCTCTGCAGACCACCAGGCCCACAGCTGCCTCCTCTGGGCCCCGGAGAAAGAGGGGCCATTGTGTCTCATCCTGCAGCTGGTCCAGAGAGAATGGGGGATCCAGCGTCTGTGGTCAGGTCTGTAGAGAATGGGGGGTCCAGCGTCTGTGGTCAGGTCCGGAGGGAATGGGGGGTCCAGCCTCTGCGGTCATGTCTGGAGAGAATGGGGGGTCTGGCACCTGTGGTCAGGTCCAGAGAGAATGGAGGGTCTTGCATCTGTGGTTAGGTCTGAGGGAATGGGGGATCCAGCGTCTGTGGTCAGGTCCAAGGGAATGTGGGGTCCAGGGTCTGTGATCAGTTCTGTAGAGAATGGGGGGTCCAGCGTCTGTGGTCAGGTCCAGAAGGAATGGGGGGTCCAGTGTCTGCAGTCAGGTCCAGAGAGAATGGAGGGTCCAGCCTCTGTGGTCAGGTCCAGAGAGAACGGGGGGTCTGGTGTCTGTGGTCAGGTCCGAGGGAATGGGAGGATCCAGCATCTGTGGTCAGGTCTGAAGGAATGGGGGGTCCAGTGTCTGCAGTCAGGTCCAGAGAGAATGGGGCGTCCAGCCTCTGTGGTCAGGTCTGGAGAGAATGGGGGGTCTGGTGTCTGTGGTCAGGACCGAGGGAATGCGGGGTCCGGCGTCTGTGGTCAGGACCGAGGGAATGCGGGGTCCGGCGTCTGTGGTCAGGTCCGAGGGAATGGGGGATCTGGCGTCTGTGGTCAGGTCTGAGGGAATGGGGGATCTGGCATCTGTGGTCAGGTCCAGAGAGAATGGGGGGTCTGGCGTCTGTGGTCAGGGCCCCCTCAAGGGCCCACTGAGAGCAGAGCTTTCTTCCTATGGCCCCACCTGAGGTCCCATCTTTCCTATGCACCTGCACCAGGTTCAAGGGGGAATCTCTCAAGGTGGGGAAATTTCCCTGGGGAACCTGAAGCTCATTAGCAACACTGGAGGTCCTGTGTTCACCCCTTTGAATAACCCTTCCCTCAAAGAGGCAGCTGGGAATCTTATCAAGGGAATAACTGGCTTCATGAGCCTGACTGCACCTTGGGGATGAGCCTCCCAGGGCCACCGCCCACCATCGCCTACGACAGAGACTCAGCCTCCCCATCCCTGGAGGGACCTCCCCACACCACCAGGAGCTGAGCGGCTGGGCCAGGGCAGGAGGAAAGGCAGGGGGCACACAGAGGGAATGTCTGCCTGTTTAAAGACGAGGCATTTTTGAGCATGAGTAGAGAAAACGGACATCTTGCAAAGGTGCCTGCTGAGTCACCGCCAGGAGAACACACCCAGCCAGTAAACGGCATTCCCTCCTGCCCCTCAGTAAAGGTGAGCTCTGACACCAGGATCACGTTTGCCTAGTGTTCAACTTCACATAAAGGGAACACAATGCACAGTACGTAGCCTTTTGTCTGGTCCTTTCACACACATTTCACCGTGTCTGTGAGATGCGTCCATGCCGTCCCATGCAGCAGGCATTGGTCTGTTTTCATTACTGGACCACATTCCACTTCCTGTTCCGCACGACTGCAAATACAGCCGCCACGAAGACTTCTGCGCGTGTCTCCTGCACGTGTCTGTCTCCCGTGTGGGCGTGCCTGCCTAGTATCACCCCGGGATGTGTTTCGGCCACACAAAACGTGCATCACACCAGTCACTAGTTTACTGCCTCTTGGATCGAAATTTAATCTCTGTAGGGCTGCTGGCCCCACAGGGTTGTGGGTGTCCCTATGCTGTGCTGAGGTGCAGGATCCGAGAAGTAAAGAGACAGGACACTGAAGAACTGGAGAAGAGCAGCTGGACTCGGGGTGCCACGCCACCTGTGAACAGAGACAGGTGAGGCCCGAACACCCAGAAGTGTCTGTATTTATTAGGTACAAGCAGGGGGTAGGGTCGTGAGTGAGGTCATCTATAGGCTTAGTGATAGGGCATACATAGTCATGTGAGTAGCAGGCGAGGGGGCCACCCATTAGGTCACCTGGGCAGAGAGGTGGGCCGTGAGCAGTAGGGGGCCGTGCCGTGCTCAGTAGTAGAGAGTCGTGTACAGAAAAGGGGTCCACCCCCATTAGGTCACCGAGGTAAGGAGGTGGGCTGTGTGCAGCAGGTGTCGTGCGCAACACTTCTTATCTGGGGGCCGGAGACTTCAAAGGATTTCTAATAGAAGGATGCTGTAAGCCAGTGCAGTGGGAGCTGACAGATTTGTGCTCTTCTCTTAAGATATTTATGGGAGGATGATTTGAGCTAGCACAGAAGGGAGAAAAGACTGACAGGGTGTACAGCCTCCGTGACTGGCCACACCAGAGGGGTTCTTCCTCGGTTACTTCCAGGATTTCAGGCCTAAGGCCTACTTTCCACAGGAACTGGATGCAAGGTACTACAACTCCTTTATCAGGAGGAGAGGCTCTTGCTCCAAGCCTGCCATACAGCGTGTGCCCTTTCAGGTAGGGACGCCACCGCCTGGGTCTTTGGTTCTTGTCCTGGTCTGGCCGTTTTCCCATGTACTCCTTCTGTTCTGTGACTGCTCTAGGCATTCCTCTTACTACAAACTACTATACGGTTATATAGAAGAATTATATAAATCAGGGCTAAATGCATCAGTACAGCTCCGACTACAATACCTATATGATTATATAGGATATCTATATGATTATATAGACTATAATATTTATATGACTACATAAAAAGATTATATGGAACTAAGTATGCTAAATGTAAGTACTAAGTATGATTATATAAACTGGATATATATAAGCAGTAAGTTATTATATGATTATATAGAAAGATTATATAAAGGAAATAGCTGAGTAATAACACTATAAACTAAGATATTCTGTAGGCACTGACTGTGCCTGGGTTCTGCACAGCTCTCCTTCCTCGGTGCCCATGTGGGGGTTACCCACAAACCTTCAATACCTGCTCCACAGCCATGCACAGAATTACTTCAGGCATTTCTCCTTTATACTGAGCAGATTCATTTTTTCTTTTCTTTCTTTTCTTTTTTCCTGAGACAGGGTCTCACTCTGTTCCCCACGCTGTAGTGCAGTAGCACGATCATAATTCACTGCAGCTTTGACCTCCCAGGCTCAAGCAATCCTCCTGCCTCAGCCTCCCAAGTACTCGGGACTACAGGTGCACATCACCATGCCCAGCTAATTTTTGTATTTTTCTATAGAGATGGGGTCTCGCCACGTTGCCCAGGCTGGTCTCCAACTCATGGGCTCAAGCGATCCACCCACCTTGCTCTCCCAAAGCCTTGGGATTACAGATGCAAACCACTGCACCTGGCTGAGGTTCCCTTTTTTGAGGAAGGCAATAAAAGGTGAATTTGAAGTTGAGAAGAAATCAATTGATAATTGGCTTTTTCTCCTGGACCGTCGGTTGCATTGTCCCGTTTCTCTGTGTGTCTAGTGATTTTCGACTGAATACTGGACACTGTGTGGAGAGTCTATTCTGTTTCCTCCTCTGAAGGCTGCTGGTGTTTGCTTTGCCAGTCGTTTCACTACTGGGCCTGGGTGGGCCTGTTCTTATGCTTTGTCGGTGTCAATCTGTGGAAAGCCCAGAGTGTTTCCCCAGTCCTGCTACCTTGATAAGCTTCAACTCTCAATCTCAGTTTCCCCTGCAGAGCTCTTCGGGGCTTGGTCTGAAGTTTTGTTAGATGTGTGTGGAGCAGGCATTATTGTACACGGTAGTCCCTTCTCCTAAAACAAAGGCAGGGTCTCTCCACTCTGGCCAGGTCCAAATGCCAAAATGCCAGTGCCACCCAACCCAGCTTGTCCTCTAATATTTTAGTTCCACTCTAACCTGTGGTGGACACAACTTAAGGTGAGCCCCAGTGAGTCGCAGCCTTGAGAAACACAATGATTTGTGTCTAGCCTAGAGGACACAAGAAGAGTGATAAGTAAGTCCGTGATTGGTTGCATCATTCAAGGCTCTGTCCTTGGGGATGTGAAGATACAGCCGCTGGAGGCCTGGAAGGGGCCTGGTATCAGAGAACCACTCAGTGGCTCCAGGCTGCAAGTCAACAAGAAAGCAGGGATCTCAGTCCTACAGCCAAAAGGAACTGAATTCTGCCAGCAACCACAGGCCTTCAGAGAGGACCGCGAGTCTCTGAAAGGAACACTCTCGAAACTGTGAGCCACCCAGCCAAATTGTGTGTGAGCTCCTGACCCACCAAAACTGAGAATAAATGCATGTTTTTTAAAGCTACTAAATTGGTGGTGATTGGTTATGCAGTGGCAGATGGCAGCCAAGGCCCATGGTCACTGCTCTCTGGTGAGCCTCCAGCACCTCCTTACCCTCAGCCACATGCTTGCAGAGGCCCCAAGCACTCCCTACCAGTACACTTGAGCCCTCACTCCAGTCCCTGCCTCTCAGCCCCGGGGAGCCTCCATGCTCTGCCTGGATCCCCGCTTGTGGTGTTATGGCTGAGGAGAGCCCACAGCCCACTGTCTGGAGACAGCTGTGCATGACTTTTGTCTGGTCTTGGAGCTGTTTCGGAGGGAGACCTACCTGGCATGCACAACTGGAAGCAGAGGTCGACTCCACACCAACATAAAGACAGTTCTTTATTTCGCAATGATTTCGAACTTACAGAAAAGTTGCAAGAACAGTTCCAAGAACTCCCCAAATGCCTCATCCATGTTGATTGTTAACATTCTGCCTGTTTGCTTTCTCGTTCTTTCTCTGTCTTACACATGTGGATTCTTTTTTCCGGAGCACGTGAGAAAAGGTCGCATGAATCACTGCCTTTAGTCCTTCATGCTTCTGTGCGCACTTCTGGCGGAGACAATATGACTGCTACAGTCCACGTTCCGATTGCTGTGGTTAGCCCAGCCGAGCTGTCTGTCGGGGTGGCTCATCAAGGCTTTTAGTCTCTCTCAATCTCAGAGAGTTTACTGGTTCCTCAGTCTTTTTATTTTTATTTTATTTATTTATTTTTTTTGAGAGAGAGTCTAGCTCCATAGCCCAGGCTGGAGTGCAGTGGCGTGATCTCAGCTCACTGCAACCTCTGCCTCCCAGGCTCAAGCCATTCTCATGCGTCAGCCTCCCGAGTAGCTGGGATTACAGGTGTGCACCACCACTCCTGGCTAATTTTTGTATTTTTAGTAGAGACAGGTTTCACCATGACGGCCAAGCTGCTCTCAAACTCCTGACCTCAAGTGATATGCCTACTTTGGCCTCCTAAAGTGCTGGGATTAAGGCGTAAGCCACTGTGCCCGGCTGTATGGGGGAAACCCCACGAGTGCCATGGCAAGGGTCTGAAGCCTCAGCCTGTTCCCATATAAATATTGATTTAGAAAAGAATGAGAAATGTAGGCACATAATTATTCCTTTATATAATCATATATAATCTTATAGTTACTCACTTATAATCATAAAGATATATACTCAATATAACCTTTAATTTTACTAATGACTATCGGGTTATAAGGCATGGAACTCAGGTGGCATTGTGAACAAAGTGATCCTAAGGCAAGATGCTCTAAGCCCTCTGTCATGCCCGCATGAGGGCTGTTGGAGGGCGCCTCAGCTGTGCGGCAGCGCCAGCGCCAGTGCTGGGAAAGCCCCGCTGTTTAGCCAGCTAGGGAAACAGACGTCCAAAATGGCCGAGACGTCTCCTTCCTGGGGAAGTTAGGAGAAAACTCCGCTCCCCCAAGCTCTTGCAGTGGGCCTGACGCTGTCAGGGAGGCCCGCAGACATCCAGGGGCTTAACTGCCTCTATGAGATGCTGTGCTTCAGTGCTCACGGTCCATGTCCACTCTCATGTTCTGCTTCTGCACCTGGTTTTTCTTCTTCTCAGAATATAAGAATTAATGTCCTTGATATTTCTGACAAATATGTGAAGAGCGCTGACGCATTAGCTTTTCTCCTCGCCTTGGCTACTTGAAAGTCCCAGGCCCCCTGTCTCCAAGACACGTGATTTACGTGACCCTATCACTGACCACCATTACTTCACCCGACCTTCCCTGCCCCCTGCTTTGTACTCAATAGAGTCGAAGCGTCTAGGCATTCGGAGCCACTGCAGGTCTCCGCGCTTTGGTTGGCAGTGGACCCCGAGCGCAAACTCTCTTTTCTCCATCTCTGTGTTTGTGTCTTTTGTTTCCACAGTTTCTCGTCTCTGCACTACCAGGGAGGGGCTCACAGGACCCGTAGGGCTGGACTCTATACCCGGCTCAGTCTTTTCTATCTTCACATTTTTTTATTATTTTACCATGTTCACGGCACATACATTGGGCCTGTCTTTTAAAAATCTTCTATGACACTGAAACTTTTGAAGAATGCAAACCAGTTGTTTCGTAGATTGGCCCGGCATGGAGCTTTCCTGATGTTTCTGCATGAACAGATGGGCACGCAAGCCAGGCGGCCTTCCCGGAGCACAGGACGCTGGCTGCCCACCAGCAGCAATGGTACCTTTGATCAGCTAGTTAAACTGGCACCCACAGCTTTCTCGAAGTAAAGGTACCACTTTTCCCTTTGTAATTGATAAGTAAGCCAGGCATGGTGGCTCACGCCTGTAATCCCAGCACTTTGGGAGGCCGCGGTGGGCGCATCACTTAAGTTCAGGAGTTTGAGATCAGCCCGGCCAACATGGTGAAACCCCATCTCTACTAAAAATTCAAAAATTAGTCGGGTATGGTGTCACATGCCTGCAGTTCCAGCTACTCAGGAGGTGGAGTCAAGAGAATCACTAGAACCCAGAAGGCAGAGGTTGCAGTGAGCCGAGATCATGCAACTGCACTCCAGTATGGGCGACAGAATAAGTGAGACTCCATCTCAAAAAAAGAAAAAACTAGTGGCTCATGCATGTAATCCCAGCACTTTGGGAGGCCGAGGCAGGTGGATCACAAGGTGAAGAGTTCAACACCAGCCTGACCAATAAGGTGAAATCCCATCTCTACTAAAGATACAAAAATTAGCCGGATGTGGTGGCATGCACCTGTAATCCTAGCTACTCGGGAGGCTGAGGCAGGAGAACCGTTTGAACCCAGGCAACACTGCACCACTGCACTCCAGCCTGGCAGCAGAGCAAGATTCTGCCTCAAAAAAAAAAAAAAAAAAGGAAAAGAAAGAAAGAAAAGAAAAAACTAGAAAACTAGTAAGGGTGTACTTTTGACACTGGTGGTCAGGGGAGGTCCTCAAATGCCAGCGGGACCTTGCCCTAGGCCAGTGTCCAGCCTCTTGACACCATCACAAGAAGGAATTCAAGAATGAGTTCGAAAATAGTGAAAGTAGAGATTTATTGCAAAGCAAAAAGTACACCCTCAAGAAAGCAGAGTGCGGCCAAGTGTGAAGGCTCACACCTGTAACCCTAACACACTGGGAGGCCGAGGCAGGAGGATCACTTAACCCCAGGAGTTTGAGACCAGCCTGGGCAACATAGTGAGATCCCACCTCAAAAAAACAAATAAATAAGTAAATAGAAAAAGAAAAAAGAAAAGAAAGGAGAGTGAGGGTATTCTCAAGAGAGAGTCGTGAGGCAGGGTTTGGGGCTTCTGCGTTTAATGGGTTTCTTTAAGGAGTGGAATAGTCATAAAGACTTCTGGGAAAAGGTGGAGATTTCTAGGAACTGTGGTGCCACCCATTTTTACACCAAATATGTGTGTTCCTGGAGCTGTCATGGCACTGCCCAGTGTGATTTGTTTATTGATGGGCATATAATTAGGTCATCGGTGAAACCCAGGGCAAGTCCACTGTCGTCTGAGCCAGCTTGGCCCATGTCCTGGTTTTTAGGGTCTTATCACCCGCTTGCCTCCCCAGCTATTTCTACAGCTCCCTTTTGACAGTCACAAAACTGCCACCTGGAATCTTCTGTGCTCCTGCGACCGCCCTCTAAGAGTCCTGTCTCACTTTGGTTAGGTCAGTGCCCATCCCTCATCAAAATCCATCTCTGGACATAGCGTTCATGGACAATTTGAACCTGGATCAATGTTTACTACAGTGGCTGTGCTTTTTAAATAACTTTTTTATCTGTTGTTATTATTTTGAATTATCACACATAAGTTGACTTTTTTGGAAGATGTACAACTCCATGGATATTCACTCACACCTATCGCCACCGCTGCGACGGGGAGGAGGCAGGACATCCCACAGCTCAGAAATCCCCAGACGCTCCCTTTGTGGTCACCCTCCTCTGACCCATGGAAACCTCGTTTGCTCTAATGGCACTGGACAAGTCCCAGGACATGCATGACCGTGCTGTGTCGGGTCTGGCTCTTCTCGCTCAGCCAGCGCTGCAGAGGCCCGTCTGGGGCTTTCGGGATAGAGCTCACTCCTTCTGCCGCTGAGCAGGATCTCACACGCCATGCACCACGGTCCGTCCCCTCGCCCTCAGAAGGACACTTCCAGGTTGAGCAGTTATGAATAGGGCTGCCATCAACATGTGTGTACAGTTTCTTAATGTAAACCTGTTTGAATTTGTCTTGGAGAAATGCTGAGACGCAGAATTGCCGGGTCATACGCCGGACACACATTTCCCTTCATCAGAAGCTCCCGACCTGGCCCCAGACGTGGCTGCACCTCCTGCACTCCCAGGGGAGTTCCGGGAGCTTCACGGCCGCCATGGCACGTGGTGTGGTTGGTGTTCGGATTTTTTTTTTTTTTAGCTGCTCTCACAGGTAGGATCTCATGTTGCTTCTAACTTGCATTTCCCTAATGCTGTTGAAGAACATTTCACAGGCTGGTTGGTACATGGTCTTTGGCAAAGCTCCCATTGAAGTCTTTTATCCGTTTTCAAAAACAGTTTTATTGAGATATCATTTACATGCCATGATAGTCACCCATTTAAAGTGCATGCTGCAGCGTCTATTACATTTACAGAGCTGTGCAACCATCACCATAATCTAATTTTAGAACATTTCATCACCCCAGAAACCTTGTACCACTTACTAATCAATCAGTCCCCATTCCTCTTCCACCTCCAGCCAAGCCTTGGGCAACCACTGGTCTGAGGCAGGAAGCACTGCCTCAGCCTCCTGAGTAGCTGGGATTACAGGTGCGTGCCACCACACCCGGCTAATTTTTGTATTTTTAGTAGAGACGGGGTTTCACTATGATGACCAGGTTGATCTTGAACTCCTGACCTCGTGATCCACATACCTCGGCCTCCCAAAGTGCTGGGATTACAGGTGTGAGCCACTGTGCCCAGCCTTTTTTTTTTTTTTTTTTTCGAGATGGATACTCACTCTGTCGTCCAGACTGGAGTGCAGTGGCACCATCTCACTCACAGCAACCTCTGAGTCTCGGGTTCAAGCGTTTTTCCTGCCTCAGCCTCCCGAGTAGCTGGGATTCCCGGCGCACACCACCACGCCCGGCTAATTTTGTATTTTTTGTAGAGATGAGGTTTCACCATGTTGCTAAGTCTGGTTTCGAATTCCTGCCCCCAGGTAATCTGCCCGCCTCGGCCTCCCAAAGTGCTGGGATTACAGGCACGAGCCACTGCGCCCAGCCCCTTGGCCCATTTTTAAACTGGATTGTTTATTTTTATTTTTTGCTGTTGAGTCTTGAGAGTTTTTTATGTATTGTAGATACAAGTCCTCTGTCAGAGATGTGATTTGCAAATATTTTCTCCAAGTCTGTGGCTTGTCTTTCTAATCTTTTAACAGGATCATTCACAATACAAGCTTTTTATTTCGGTGAAGCCCAGTTTATCCATATTTTCTTAAATGGATCATGCTTTTAATATTGGCTACTCAGGTCACAAAGATTATCTCTTATACTTTCTTCTAGCTGTTTTATAGTTTACATTTTACATTTGGATGCACTATCCATTTGTATAGTTAATCTTTATATAGTATGTGAGATTCAGGTCAAGGTTCTTTATTTTTTGGCATGTGAATGTCAAATTCATCCAGCACCATTTGTGAAAAGATTATACCTTTTTTTTTTTGAAATAAGAACTCACTCTGTTGCCCAGGCTGGAGTGCAGTGGCATGATCTCAGCTCATTGCAACCTCCACCTCCTAGGCTCAAGCAATCCTCCCACCTCAGCCTCCCGAGTAGCACGGACTATAATAGGCACGTGCCATAATGCCCAGCTATTTTTTGTAGAGACAAGTTCTTACCATGTTGCCTCGGCTGATCACTAACCCCTGGGCTCAAGTGATCCACCCACCTCAGCCTCCCAAAGTGCTGGGATTGCAGGCGTGAGCCGCTGTGCCCAGCAGAAAAGAATAAACTTTCTCTATCAAATGACTGCTGTGCCTTTCCTAGAGAACATCTGGTCACATTGGTGTGGAGATGTCTCTGGACTCTATCTTGTGACACTGATGCATGTGTCTGTCTCCTCACAAGACGTCTTATTTTGTTTTGTTCTGTTATTTTTATCTTTTAAGATATCTTGTTATATAGCACACGGTCTTGATTAATGTGATGTTATAGCAATTTCTAAAATGAGGTCATGCCGGGAGCAGTGGCTCACGCCTGTAATCCCAGCACTTTTGGAGGCTGACGCAGGCAGATATCCTGAGGCCAGGAGTTCCAGATCAGCCTGGCCAACATGGTGAAACCCCATCTCTACTAAAGGTACAAAAATTAGCTGGGTGTGGTAATGCACGCTTGTAGTCCCAGCTACTTGGGAGGCTGAGGCACAAGAATCACTTGAACCCAGGAGGTTGCAGTGAGCCAAGATCGTACCGCTGCACTCCAGGCTGGGCAATAGAGTGAGACTCCATCTCAAAAAAAAAATAAAATAAAATAAAATATAAAATGAAATAAAACTAGGTCTTATATGGAAAAAATAGTCTTTTTAACAAAAAAAAAATGATGTTGGGAAAACTGCATATCCACCTGCAATATAACGAAGCTGGGCCTTTCTCTCACCTATATATCAACATGAGATCTAATAAAAATGTAGAACTATTTGAAGAAACCATAGGTGTAGGCTGGACGCAGTGGCTCATGCCTATAATCCCCCAGCAATTTGGGAGTCTGAGGCGGGAGGATCACTCAGGAGTTCAAGACCAGCTTGGGCAAAATAGAGAGACCACATCTCTACAAAAAATTAAGAAATTAGCCTGGAGTGGTGGTGTGCACCTGTAGTCCCAGCTACTAGGAAGGCTAAGATGGAGGAATCCTTGAGTGTAGGAGGCCAAGGCTGCAGTGAGCTGAGAAGGTGCCACTGCCCTCCAGCCTGGGCAACAGAGGAAGACCCTGTCTCAAAAAAAGAAAATAAGTAAATGTTCATAACCTTGGATGGCAATGAATTATTAGATAAGACCCTAAAACCACAAGCAACATAAGAGAAAGCAGGTAACTGGACTTTGCCAAAATTAAAAACTTTTGTGCATCAAAGGACACTGTCAAGAGGAGGAAAAGGTGATCTACAGAATGGGGGAAATATTTGCAGATCATAGCAGTAAGGTTCCAGCATTCATCTACAGAATGGGGGAAATATTTGCAGATCATAGCAGATAAGGTTCCAGCATTCAGAATATATAAAGACTCTTACACCTCAACAATGCAAAGACAAAAAACCTGATGTAAAACGGGCAAAGGGTCCAAATAAACATTTATCCAAAGAAGATGCCTAAATAGTCAATAAGTAAATACAAAGATATTCAGTATCATCAGTCACTAGGGAAACACAGGTCAGTCACAGTAAGATGCCACTTCACACTCTCCAAGGTGGCTCTAATCAGAAATATGAAAATATCGAGTGTTGGCAAAAATGTGGAGAAATGGGACACCTCTTCCATTGCTGATAGCAATGTAAGATGTTTCGGTCACTGTGGGAAACAGTCTGGCAGTTCCGCAATATTGAATTACCATGTGACCCAGCAATTCCACTCCCAAGCACAGCACAAAAACTTGTGCATGAAATGTTTGCAATGGCACTACTTATAATATCCAAAAGGTGAAAACAACTCAAATGTCCATCAATGGATGAATGGATAAGTGTGATCTATCCACCCAAAGGAATATTATTCAGCCATAAAAAAAAATGAATCTAGCCAGGCACGGTGGCTCACGCCTATAATCCCAGCACTTTGGGAGGCCAAGACGGGTGGATCACCTGAGGTTGAGAGTTTGAGACCAGCCTGACCAACATGGAGAAACCCCATCTCTACGAAAAATACAAAATTAGCCGGGTGTGGTGGTGTATGCCTGTAATCCCAGCTACTCGAGAGGATGAGTCAGGGGAATTGCTTGAACCCAGGAGGCAGAGGTTGCGGTGAGCTGAGATCGTGCCATTGCACTCCAGCCTGGGCAATGACAGCGAAACTCCATCTAAAAAAAAGTAAATCTAGAAAACTGGGCGAAATAAACCAGAAAGAAAAAGACGCAATTTGTCTGATTCCGTTTGTATGATGAGCTCAGAATAGGTAAATTCAGAGAGATAGAAAGCAAATTAGTGGTTGCCAGGGGCTGGGGCTGGGGACCGGGAAGGGACTGTTTGATGGATGTGAAGTTTCCTTTTGGGAAGATGAAATGTTTTGGAACCAGACAGAGGTGCTGGGTGCCCTGCTCCGTGAGTCTTCCATGATGCTACCGAATTGCATATTTTAAAACGCTCAATTTTGTGATATGGGAATTTTACCTCAATAAAGGTAATTGAATAGCATAATTTCTCTATATCATTATTATTATCATTATTATTATGAGATAGAGTCTCGCTTTGTTACCCAGGCGTGAGTGCAGTGGCGTGATGTCAGCTCACTGCAACCCCCACCCCTCAGTTTCAAGCGATTCTCCTGCCTCAGCCTCCTGAGTAGCTGAGATTACAGGTGCCCCGCCACCACACCCAGCTAATTTACTACTATTATTATTATTATTATTATTTATTATTATTATTTTGAGACAGTGTCTTGCTGTGTCACCCAGGCTGGAGTGCAATGGCATGATCGCTTACCACAACCTCCGCCTCCTGGGCTCAAGTGATTCTCCTACCTCAGCCTCCAGAGTAGCTGGGACTACAGGTGCGCACCACCACACCCAGCTAATTTTTTGTATTTTTAGAAGAAATGGGGTTTCACCATGTTGGCCAGGTTGGTCTCAAACTCCTGACCATGTGATCCACCGTGCCCAGCCAATTTTGTATTATTATTATTTTTTTTTTTTGGAGATGAAGTCTCACTCTGTCACCCAGGCTGGAGTGCAATGGCACAATCTCGGCTCACTGCACCTCCCGGGTCCAAGTGATTCTCCCGCCTCAGCCTCCTGAGTAGCTGGGATTACAGGCACCCAACAGCATGTCCGTTAATTTGTGTATTTTTAGTAGAGACAGGCTTTCACCATGTTGGTCAGGCTGGTCTTGAACTCCTGACCTCAGGTGATCCTCCTGCCACCGATCCCGGCCTGATTTGCCATTTAAATGGAGATTTTCCTGGTTCACTTATGCCAAGTAATTTTGGATTTTATCCTAAAGTTCAGGGTTTTATTCTTTTTAGAGATGGGGTCTCTCTCAGTCACCCATGCTGGAGAGCAGTGGTGTGATCATAATTCACTGCAGCTTGGAACTCCTGGGCTCATGTGATCCTCCCGCCTCAGCTTCCTGAGTAGCTGGGACCACAGCGCCTGGCTCTTTGATGAATAAAGACTCCTTGGGTTGTTGTTTGCCTTTGGTTAAATTCCAAAGCACTGAAATGGTTGTTTCTGACTTTTGTTCAGATTTACAGGTGCATTTTGGGGAGAGAGTTTATTGACCTCCTCACCCCTTCACTCTGGAAATCTTTAAAATATTTTATTATGCAATTCAATCTTCCATCCAATATGCGTGTGGAACGCCTGCCTCCGACACGGCTGGCTCTGCCTCAGCCACTGGGACCGGGGTGGACAGATACACCAGCCGTTCCCACAGTGCTGTGTAACCACCAAGCAAATGCCCCAGACTACCGCCAATAGTGAACAGGGCAGGGATTAATATCGAACTTTCACTGAGCACCTGCCCCATGACAGATACTGGTCCAAGCACCTGCAGGAAGCATCTTACCCTCGAGGTGGCCCCAGGAATTAGCTACACCATCTCACGGGCAGGGACACTGAGGAACAGGGAGCCTCAGCCACTGCCCCCAGCCTTCATCTGGCGAGTCGGGGGCACAGCAGGCCTTCATCAAACATTAGTCAGCACTTCTATTTTCTATTTTCCTCAGCAGATGGTGACACCATCTAAGAGGCACCAGCTTCAGCCAGAGAGCTGGGCAGCAGCTGCACCAGGAGGAAGAGCCTCTGACCCCAAAGGCAACAGGCAGAGCTGGGCCACTGGGACCATGGTGCCAACACACCACTCTCCCTCCAGGGGCCAACAAGGAGGCCCAGGGTCCCACCCTGGCTCCAGCTTTGGCAGAACTCTCACCCCACCCCCAGATACCTGTGGGAGGAGCACAGTGCAAGTAGCAACGGGTGACGGAGGCAGAGCAGGGCTGGTTAGGAAGGCTGTGAGCCTCCGCATGGGGGCCTCCTGTCCTTTCCTCCCCACACGCTGGTTAGGAAGGCTGTGAGCCTCCACACTGGGGTCTCCTGTCCTGTCCTCCCCACATGCTGGTTACGAAGGTGCCACCACTGCTCCGTCCACGAGGGAGGCTACAGTGGCTAAGGGATGGCAGGCAGCCCTTACGGGTGAGACTAGAAGCCTTTCCCTCCTGCCCTGTGGGAAACCTGTGGCTGTCACCGTCCTCATCCAGCCATGCCCCATCCTCTCCAGCTGAACATCCCCATCGATGCCATCACTGCCCTCGTCCAGCTGTGTCCTGTCCTCTCCAGCTGACCAACCCCATCAATGCCATCCATGCCAGTGATTACATCCAGGCAGCCACCAGGGCTAGACCGGCCTCCCGTAGCCTGAAAACAATGCATTTTCCATCCACTTAGCTTTTCCATCCCCATCTCCTGCAGCCAAAAAGGCTCAGGTGTCATGTCTCTCCTTGCTCCTGCTTCCTGACCCCGTGCCCGGCCCTGCAGACCTGGGGCCTCCCACAAGCCCCCAGACACACCAAGGGCACCACAGAACCTTCAGAGCCAGGGGAGAGGGGAGCTGATACTCCCTGAACTCATCCCCCCTGGTGGTGTGGTCCCCTCTGTCTGCAGCCACTGTCATGGGAGAAGCCAGGCTCAGCCACTGGCAAGAGCAGGTGGACGTGGTCCAAGCCCAGGCCACTTGCTTCCCAGCAAGAGCCACGGCCAGGGGCCATCAGCAGCCCCTCAGCCAGACAAGGAAGTGGGCCAGCGATGTCTGCTGCCTCCACTGCACTTTGGAGGGGACAAGAACCAGGGGGCAGCCCCTGAGGGCATCCTGGGGTCCTCATGGAGGCTGGGGGTCCTAATGGGCCCAGCAGCCCTCTCCCGCCCTGGCCAGGATGCACCGGCTGGCCATGCAGTGTCCCCAAGGCTTGCTGCGCAGAGGGACTCACAGAGCCCCACCGTCCTGGCTCAGTAAGTGCAGTTTTTACCTTTTCACTTGAAGGAAAATGAAAATGCCTCCTTTCAGAGTCTCTGATTGATATTGCTTGGTGAGGCTGAAAATGAGGTGGACTAGGTCAGGCCGGCCTAGAGGGGGTCGGAAGACCGGCTGTCCAGCAGGGCGTGGTTGGCAGACTGCCCCCACCCTCCTTCGGCTCTTTCAGGTCAGGGTGGGCCTGGGCCACAGACACCTCACCAGGGTCTCCCGTCCCTGGGCGGCTGCATCCAGGTCCAAGGAAAGCACAAAGGCTCTGCTGGCCAGGCCAATGCAGGCCGCCCCAGTCCCTGTCCAGCCGGGCCCGGCCCTGCATCCTCCCCACCCCCTTCCCACGTGCTGGTCCCAGTACTCACTCTGCACCATCTCAGCGTCTGCCCCTGAGGACCGGCCTGGGACAGCTCCAACAGGACAGAGTCCCTGGCAGGAGGTGACCACAGTGCAGCCAGCAGAGTACCGTGCTCCCTGCAGAGTCCCAGGCCCGGCCTGGTACAGCTAGTCTTGCCCTCAGCTAGACAGGCCGTGTCCTGTGGCCCTGCCCATGGCCCTGCCCGGCACTGGCCAGTGAAGGCAGGTGTTGGCGTCTGGAGCTGGCCATGGGAAGCTCTGCTGGCCAGTGCTGCAGGCTCAGTGTGAACAGAGACCTGTCTAACCCAACAGCACCAAACAGCTCCCCACTAACTGCAACAATGGGCTCTTGAAGCCAGATCAGCAGGTCTCCCAGCCCCTACCCAAGGGAGCTGTAACTCCAACCTGAGAGGGGCGTCCTGAGCGCCTGCCCCAGTCTCACGGCCCCTCGGCAGCCCTAGCCTGCTTCTAGGATGGTCGAGGCTCCTCCATCCTGAGACTGAGCACAGCTCTGTGTTGGGGTTGCGGGCTCTGTAGCTTCCTGAGGTCCAGAGGAGGGGGTCTCAGGACCCCAAGCTAAGCAGTGAGTCCTTTCCCTTCCCTCCCTCCGTCATCCTCCACCAACAGCTGCCCAGGCCTGAGCCAGCCCAGGGAGGCCGGAGGGAGGAGCAGAGCCTCAGCACCACTAGGGAACAGATTCTGCTGGGGCGGGACCTGGCTCCGGCCCCTCCATACCCACCGCCTACCGCACCTCCCCGATGCCCGGAGCCCCTCCCCGATGCCCGGAGCCCCTCCCTGCCCTGGTGCTCACGCTGCATTTACCCAGCCTTAGGTCCTGAACTGTCAAGACGGGACCGCCCCCCCACCCCCAGCTACCCCATCTCTGCCCACAGGTACTGTACCCGGCCCAGACAAGGCCAAACCCCGCCCGCAGCCCAACCAGGAGAAGCCCTGGCAGGTCTCCCGACCCCTGCAAGGGCCCTAGGCCACCCCATTCTCCAGGGAACTCCCCAAGGCTGGGCCCTGTATGCTCCCCACAATGGGTCTGCCACAGGAGACCTGACCCAGCAACCCCACTCCCTTTGCCTACCCTGGGGCAGTGCTGCTCCGAGAGTCCTGGCCAGGACCCCAAGGCTTGGCACCAGCCCTCACCCCAACCAGCTGCACCCCAGCTCAGGTAATCACCATGCCGGGATTCAGCATCCACAGCTCTCAGCCTCAGATATGGGGTGGCCTGCGACCCAGGCCCCATCCCCACTTCCTGGGCTGCACATGTCTCCCTGTCCCCTGCCCAAGCAGCTGAGTCCGTGCCCACACGGAAGCAGGAGGCTGTGGTGGGCCAGCCCTGGGCTGTGGGCCCTTCGGGCCGGCAGTGCAAGCCTCCCGAGACAAGCCTGGTACTGGCCATAAAGTTCCACCCTCCGAGTGTCAACCCGACTGACCCATCTGCCTTATCAGTGACCCATCGGGGGCTGCACACCTTTCCCAGGGCAGGTCCCCCCACTGCCACCCAACACCGAGCTCCGACTCCCAGCGGTGGCTCAGGCGGTTCCCTGCCCTCCTTCGCACACCTCGCTGAAACCTGACCCCGCCCCAGCCTCTGCACTCTGTCCCTCCACGGGAAAGCCGTTGCCCTCTGGCTCACGGTTCCCTGCGCTTGGCCCTGCCACATGCACATAGTAGGTGCTTAACACACTCCGAAATGAACACACAGAAAGGGGCAGGGCCCGGGGAGCGCCTTCCCCACCTGTTCAGGGGCACCAGGGCGCCCCTCCAAGTCTGGCTCTGGGGCCTCCCAGGGTCCCTGCCGAGCTCTAGTCTCCCGTCTGAGCGCCCTGCGAGGGCAGAGTCTGGTGTCGTTGGCCTCGGTCTCCGGAACAACACGGACACACGGCCGTCCCCCGCAGCTCCCAGAGCCACGAAACAAGCCCACCCGGGCTGACTCCCGAAGCCCTCGCACTGCGCCGCGCCACGGACCTCCCGGGCCCTGTCTGCACGTGAAGACGCCGCCCAGCCAGGCCCCGGCCTGTAAAGAAACGGGATTTCCGTCAGGGCGGGCCGTCTTCTCCCGCCAGCCGAGGAAGGTGTGGGGAGGGTGTTGTGGGGCGGGGAGGAGTTTGTGCGCGGGGCGAGCGGGGTGCGCAGGGCGGGGGGGAAACGCCTTTCTGCCTGGGAAGGGAAGACGCGCCCCCTCCTGATGGACAGCAGGCGTGGCGGGCCGTCCCCAGGGCCCGAGGCTCCTGCTGGGACCGCTCTGGGTTCTCCAAACATGGGGTCTCTGAGCAATGGGGCCCAGCCCCTGCCTCCAGAGACTGAAGACTAGCCCTAAACGGCAGCCTTGACCCTCACCCACCCAAATTCGCCTCCCTCCCGTCTGCGCCCCGCCTTCCAAGCCCCTTCACCCGCCCACCCTTTCACCGCCCCCTGCAGGCGGCTGGAGCGGCCTGGGGCTGGGAACCCGGGTGCAGGGTCCAGAGGCGCCACAGCTGCAAGCGAGGCTCGGGAGGAATCCGGGTTCCTCTGGCTGCGAAGTCCCTGGAAGCCGGGCCGGAGGGATCCGCGCACGCAGCACCTGGGGGACCGCTCAGCGCTCCCGCCGCCTCCACGGGCGCTGGAGAGGACGGGACGGGCTGCGCCAGGCTGGGCTCGGAGCGGGGGCCAGGGCCGGGGCCGGGGAAGGGCAGGGCTTGGGCCAGGGAGGAGCAGGGGCTGGAAAGGACAGACAGGACGGGCTGGCGGTGGGGGTGTGGGGGGAGGGCGGGGGGAAGGGCGGGGCCTGGAGCCGGGTGCGGGACTCTAGGACCCGGGCCGGAGTCTTTTAACGCCTGCTTGTCAGGCGCGTCGCTCGCGTACAGAGACCACCGGGCTTTGTGTGGGCAACGAGGCCGTTTTATTTTGCGCTTGGGTGCAAGCAGGCCAAGTCCAAAGGAGTTAGGCAAAGCTGGTAGGAAAGGGGACTGGTCATATAGGTTGGGGCAAGTGGTCAGTTAAAGGTGGTAATCTGTCTTGGGGAGGGGAAGGGCGTCACGGGCTGCATGGTCACTTGAGAAACCCAGTGTCCAGGGGGAAATCCGCAAGGCCGAGCAGGAACAGTGGTTGCGGGTTGCAGCGGGAGGGCCATTAGCTGAGACAGGAGCAAGTTGTTTCACTTCTCTTTGTGGCCACCTGGTAACTTCAGACTTTCTGGCTCCTGGGGACCGTCCAGAGT
This sequence comes from Cacajao melanocephalus, assembly GCA_963573385.1. Classification (NCBI taxonomy): domain Eukaryota; kingdom Metazoa; phylum Chordata; class Mammalia; order Primates; family Pitheciidae; genus Cacajao; species Cacajao melanocephalus. The sequence goes on along the minus strand of CAUYLG010005563.1, from coordinate 114,501 downwards.
TGTACATGCGGGTCACCAAGGCTATGATGGCCAGGCTCGGACCTGGAGGCCTGGCACTGCAGACCCAGGCCCGGCCGGGCTGCCCCAGACGAAAGCCACCGCGGGGCTGGGTTCAGCGGAAGCCGCACGGCGACACTCGGACCGAGGAAGAAGCTGGGGACGCGGCTTCGCTGGGGATCCGGGCGGAGCGAGTGGGCCCGGGGGCGTGGCCGAGAGGGGCTGGGGCGGAGCGAGTGGGCCCAGGGGCGGGGCCGAGCGGGGCTCGGGGCGGGGTCGAGAGGGGCTGGGGCGGGGCCGAGGGGGGATCGGGGCGGGGCCGAGTGGGGCTGAGGCGGAGCCGGCGCGCCCAGCCCTCCGTGACGCGCCCGGACCCCCGCGCATATAAGTGGACGCGTCCGCGCCTGCGCACCCCGCGCGCGCCCGTCTCGGTCGTGGAGCGGCCCTCCGCGGTCTCCTCTGCAAATGGGCTCCGTGGCCTAGCGCCCCCGTCCTCGCCACCTGTGATCGTGCGCCGAGGCCCGGAGGGGTCGCCGCCCAGGTGATGGTCCGCGCGGCGCGCCGATGGGACGAGCAGGCCGGGGTTGCGCGGGGCGGGCCGGGCCGGTGGGCTCCCCTCCTCTCTGGTTGTCTCCGCCTGGCGCGCGCTGGGCGCCGGGTCCGGGGCGGGCTGCTCTCGGGCCAGGAGGGTCGGGACGACGCCCGCCGGGTTCCTGGAGGCCCCGCGCACAAAGCGCCTTTGTTCCGCCGGCGCGGCCGGTTCGGGCTGGTTGGAGCCGCCCGCATCCCGCGCGGCGAAGGCGGTCCCGGGAGCTGGGGAGCCCCGCCCGCCTCGGTAAATAGCCCCGCGCGGCGGCTCCACCCGCCCGGGAGCGCCTTCCCGAGCGAGGCCCGCTGACCCGAGGGGCCCCTCAAACCCTGCGCAGGTCCCACCAGCCCGCAAGCTAGAGCATGGCGGCCATCCCCTCCAGCGGCTCGCTCGTGGCCACCCACGACTACTACCGGCGTGAGTAGCCCCTGCCCCCCACCACGCAGACGCCCTGCCCGCTCCGCGCCCCACGTACCGCCTGCAGGACCCCCTCGGCCCTTAGGGCCGGTGGGCTGGGGGGCCCCGCGCCCCGCGCTGCTGACAGGACCTCTCCTCTCCAGGCCGCCTGGGTTCCACTTCCAGCAACAGCTCCTGCGGTAGTACCGAGTGTCCCGTGGAAGCCATTCCCCACCCCCCGGGTGAGTGCAGGGCCGCCCCCTCTCCCCCGCCCCCTCAGGAGCTGGCACCATCATGACAGCGCTTTGCTTCTCTCAGGTATCCCCAAGGCTGACCCGGGTCACTGGTGGGCCAGCTTCTTTTTCGGGAAGTCCACCCTCCCGTTCATGGCCACGGTGCTGGAGTCTGCAGAGCACCCGGAACCCCCCCAGGCCTCCCGCAGTGTGACCACCTGTAGCCTGGCTCAGGACGCCCTGAGGAAGCAGCCCGGTGGTCAGCCCAGCACAGCCAGCGCTGGGCCGCGGTCCTGACCTGAGCGATGACCACCAGCTCCAGGCCTGCGGAGGCGCTAGGCCACCAGAGCCCCTCTCGCCCCCCCAAACCCCGCCCCCCGTAGACTAGGCGGCTGCAGCCAGCACATCCACACAGCAGACACCAAAAGGGAGCGAGGGCCCCGCTCTCCACCGCCCGGTCCGCCCCAGCCCTGAGCAGCTTTCCTGACACCTGGAACTGTGCACCTGGCACAAGCGGAAAATAAACTCCAGGCAGCCACATCCCCGACGGTGTGTGCCTGAGCTGTGTGGCCGAGCTTCCGTCTGAGTGTGAGAAATGGCTGAACCCCTCCCAACCTCACTTCCTGTTGGGGGCTGGCCGGGCTCTTTGGCCTTCCTTGGCCTGGTCCCGCTGTGAGGCCGCTGCTGGGGCTGAGAAGGGTGGGGTTCCCTACTGCTTCCGGGGAGCCTTGGGCCGCAGGCAGTCCTGGAGCTGGGCCAGCAGGCCTCAGGGCAGCCACCTTGAGCATGGGAGGGCCGGTCCTTGGAGGGATTGGGGCCCCTTACCCGAAGAGCCGCGAGGCAGTCAGCCTCTGGCTGTGAGCTGGGAAGCTCCCACCTGAGGACCCTGTGCCTGCTGGCAGGCCGCCTCCCAGCAGGTTTGGGCAGCTTCAGGGCTGTCTCCCAAGGGCCTCCAGTAGGGGTGTTGCCCCAAGACAGGCTGAGGGGTAGGGGCCGCAGGCACTCTGCAGGGGTCTTTCTGCCACAGGTAGCCCAGCTTAAAGGTCAGAGGGCACAGGAACTGGGGGGGTGGGCTGTATCATCTGGGCAGTCACATGCCAGACCTGCCTGGAGTCGGCGGGACGGCAGCGGGGGCGGCTGCACACAGGAGCGAGTGGGCTGTGAGCTCAGTAGACTCCTCCATAACCAAGGCGGGCAGTGTCCCCACACCTCCAGGGGCCTGCAGGGATTGACTCAGGTCTGTTGAGAGGTAGCTTAGTGAGGGGTGGGAGTCAGTGAGATGGCTGGAGACTTGGTGTGTGACCAGGGACACGGTGAGGGGAGGGGCCTCCCTAGGATGGGGTTCAGTGGGGGCTGCAGGGGCCTCTGAGAGCAGTGGGGTTCAGTGGGGAGGGGAGGGGCCTCTCTGAAAGGGGTGGAGTTCAGTGGGGAGGGGAGGGGCCTCAGAAGTGGGGTTTAGTGGGAGAGGGGAGGGACTCTGGTGCTCCTTGCCTGGCACCCTGCCCCCCTGCACTATAAATAGCAGCACCAGTTGGTGGGAAGGCATCTGGCTTGTGGCCTCTGATGGCCAAGGCTTTGTCCTGCCCACAGGGTGGGGGCAGCCTCACCCAGGCATCCAGGCTGGGTTCAGTGCTGAGGCTGTGGGGAGCCTCCCATGGACCCAGGAGTGGAAGGCTGCTCCCAAGGGCAGCTGAGCCAGCCCCCTGTGGTCTTTTCAGTGTCCAGATGAGGTTCCCAGAGTCCCCCGGGGGCAGCTGCTGATGACCTTGGTGGGACAGCCCCTGGTCCCCACAGAGACCCCCCTCCACACACACACAGCTGTGAGGGTGTAGGAGTTGGTGTTGAAGGGAGAGCCCAGCCACACTCAGGTCCCCACCACACGTGGCCTGGGGGGCTTTGCCCTTCTCTCAGCTGAGCTGGAGGGCTTGGAGCTGTCCTGGCTTTGGGAGTCGGTGGGGCAGGGGTACTGCCCAGGAGCTGGTGTCCTGGAAGGGGCAGGTGGGAGGAGGAAGCAGCTGAGCCCCGGGCTGCCCAGGGCATCGTCGTCCCCTGTTTCGGGTCAGGGGGCTCCTTGGCTGGAGGACCTCACAACCCCAGGAGTGACCATGGCCCGCTATTGGGAGCTGCGCCTTCATCAGATTTTCTGTAGCGGGGAGACGTCTTATCTTTTCTCACCTGTCAGAAGATTCATGGCTGAGACCCTTGAACAAGACAGACTGGGCCAAGTGAGGTGGCTCACACCTGTAACCCCAACACTCTGGGAGTCCGAAGCAGGTGGATCACTTGAGACCAGGAGTTCAAGACCAGCCTGGCCAGCATGGCAACCAAAACCCTGTTTCTACTAAAAAATAAAAAAATTAGCCGGACATGAAGGTGCATGCCTGTAGTTCCAGTTACTGGGGAGGCTGAGGTGGGAGGATCCCTTGAGCCTGGGAAGCGCTGTGAGTAAACCCCCTTCTGGGCACCAAGGAAGGAGAGCTAAGCAGACCCCCAGCACAATTAGTGCCTGAAGAATAACTTTCTGCTCATTTATTTCCTTTTATATAATCATATCTTAGCTTGTAGTCGGAGGAGTGTCAAGAGCAGACACAGTGCAGAGCATGAACTAGGCAAAAACAGCCGCACCAGGACAAGAATCAATGGCGCAGGCGGTAGTGCCCCTGCCTGAAAGGGCATGCGCTACATGGCAGGCCGGCCCAGGCGGCCGCATTCAGTATCGTGAAGATACCTGCTGTATGGCGGTGTGGAGCGAGTCACTCCTCCTGAAAGAGAGCTGCAGTGTCTTGTGTACATTCTTGTGGAAAGCTGGCCTCAGGCCTGCGATCCCGAGAACGTCCGAGGGCTTGAAAGCCCTCTGGTATAATCATATAATCGGCGCCTCGGTGGCTGTACACCCTGTCAGCTGTTGCTACTGTGCTGACTGTAGAATACCCTCTAAATGGCCTGCCCCTAGGTAAGAGATGTTGCACACTGCACCCTCCTCACTGCACACCGCCCACCTCCTTGCCTCGGTGACCTAACGGGGATGGGCCCCTTACTTCTTGCTCACGTGATTGTCTTGACCCTATCACTATTCTTAAGATGAGCTCACTCACTACCCTTTCCCCAACCTATACCCGGTAAATACAGACACACCTGGATGCTCGGGGCCTCGCTTGTGTCCGCTTGTAAGTGGCGTTGGACCCCCCTGAGCCCAGCTGCTCTTATCCAGTCTCTTGGTGTCTTGTTTCCTTATTTCTGGGATCCAGCGCCTCAGCACGGTGAGATGGGACACTCCCTGACCTCGTAGGGCTGGACTCCACAGGCACAACGTAGTGGGAGTCCCTGTCTACTAAAATAAAGATGAATTCGCCACGTGTGCGTCATGTGCCTATAGTCCTAGCTACTCTGGAGGGTGGGGCTGGAGGCTCTCTTGAGTGCAGGAGGTCAAGGTGGCAAGGAACCATGATGGTGCCACCACTCCAGCCTGGGTGACAGGGCGAGATCCTGTTGAAAAATGAAAGCCAAAAAAGAACCTGTGTGGTTAATCACTGTTCTTCCACTTACATAAATAACCAGGCCAGGTTTAATGAGCCCAAGCTTATTCTGCAAACAAATCAAACTTTTATTATCTTTGATAGAAATTTGTTAATTTGCAGCCTGGCATGGTGGCTCACACCTGTAATCCCAGCACTTTGGGAGGCCAAGACGAGTGGATCCCCTGAGGTCAGGAGTTCCAGACCAGCCTGGCCAACATGATGAAACCCCATCTCTACTAAAAATACAAAAATTAGCCAGGTATGGTGGCACATGCCCGTAGTCCCAGCTACTCGGGAGGCTGAGGCAGGAGAATCACTTGAACCCAGGAGGTGGAGGTTGCAGTGAGCTGAGATTGCACCACTGCACTCCAGCCTGGGTGACAGAGTGAGATATATCTCAAAAAAAAAAGGAAAGAAATGTGTTGACTGTAGAGAGTAAAATTATGTTTCAAAATAAAACTACAGTGCCCCAATATTCTATCCTAGCCCAGTTCACAGTCTGGAAGTTTTGCCACCTACCTATGACTCAGACTGGGTCCTGAACTCCAGGTTCCTCTGATATCTGCCTACAGCTCATGAAACCAACATTTCCAGTTTTCCTCCCACCCTTCCTCACAGAGTCACTGAAGATTAAAACCGCTCTTTTCCTGAAGCCCTATAAGCTGAAGCTGCCCAACTTGATACAGACTTCAGAGAAATCTCCCCAGCAACTCTTGTACAGACAGCTTTCGTGCCCACGCTGGGCACAGCAACTCATGCCTGCAATCCCAGACTGTGGGAAGCCGAGGCAGGAGGACTACCAGAGCCCAGGAGTTCGAGACCAGCCTGGGCAATGTAGCAAGACCTTGAATCTACAAAAAAATTTTTTTAAATTAGCCACGTGTGGTGGCTGTAGTCCCAGCTATTTGGGAGGCTGAAGCAGCAGGGTCACTAGAGCCTGGAAATTCGAAAATTCGAGGCTGTAATGAGGTGTGTTCACACCACTGCACTCCAGCCTGGGTGACAGAGCAAGACCCTGAAAAAAAAAAGCATTTTCTTAAATCTGGAAAACAAAGTATTAAAGAACTGTAATGTTTCAGACAAAAGTCGTTATCTTCGTCGGTTCATTCATTCCCATATCGTTAATTCTTGTTCTGATTGATCCTGGATAGCACCTTCATGGGCCTGCCAGGTTCCTCATTCAAGTTCTGGAAATTCTTACCCAATCCAAGGGTATGATCTTAACCAGAAACTTGTCTCTTTGAAGAAGAAACAATTTAGAACTAGCTGATTGCAAAGCTTTCAGAAAAAAATCAAAGTGAAACAATCACTCTGAATGACCAAAGACTTAGGAGAGCCCAGGCGAAGGCTCTGATGAGAGTTTCTTATATGAATGACACAGTTGGCAAGGAAACTGGCTTATTTCTGTGGCATACAGCTTTTTAATATAATAACCAAAATTATGACTGATAACATTGTACCGGATTTCTAGGAATAATGTGACATGGAATATATATCATAGGATAACATATCAGGTTTCTGGGGATTTTATATCATTTCTGCAGTGCTCATATCAAAAACAAGCCTATGGGTACAACCCCTAGAAGACTTCGTGTCTCATTATTTGGCAAGCTTTCCATCTAATGTAGCATATCAAATATTGGAAATAGATATTGGAAATAGATGCTCAGTGCCACAAAGAAAAATTAGCACTGAGTACAATGAATAAAGGAATCACACAAATTTATCCCTTACGCATTGGGTTCGTCCTCACTGCTGTGTCTGATCTTCGTTGGCTGGAGCCAGACCTCACAATCTAAACTAAAACCCAATTGGCTAACAACTTAAAACTTTTCTAAACAGGTAAAAGCAATGGAGAGCTGGGACATGCCTGTGAGCACGTCCAGCACAGATATCTTGGTTAAAGTACAAGGACATGGAATGTACTACATGCCTATAAGCATGGCCTGTCTAACAGCTACATAGGATAGGGCTTCACAAAGTTATCAGCACATTTATTCTTTAACAAGAAAGGAAACTTTAAAAAGGAGATTTTCCACTTCCCACATCAAATAAGCCTGATTAGTTTGACATCTCTCTTTTACAGGCAGAAGACAAATCCTTTCGAGAATTCCGAGTTCCTTTCTAGAAACTCCCCAGATTATTTTCTGAAGCTCACTGCAGCCTTGAACCCCCAGGCTCAAGTGATCCTCTCGCCCCAGCCTCCCAAGTAGCTGGGACTACAGGCTTACACCGCCACTCCTGGCTATGATTTTTATTTTTTATTTTTATAGCGACGGGGTCTCACTTTGTTGACCAGGCTGATCTCAAACTCCTGGCTTCAAGTGATCCTCCCACTTCGGCCTCCCAAGTACTGGGATTACAGGAGTGAGCCACCGTGCCTGGCCTAAGAATATTTAATTTAAAATTTGACTCTAGGGAGTTGTCAAAAATGTCAAAAGGTTTTAAAACACTTGATTAAATAAGATCTTGGCTATCTAATCAAAGTGGCAACGAAACAGAAGCAAGTCCAGAGGGTTCCGTGGTTGTGAACCAGACTTACCTGCTGTCATGTTGAGAAGACTCAGTTTCCTCAAGTAACCAGAGACCCGGTAAGACAAACATGAAGCACAAGAAATCATCTCAAATTATCATAAAACACAAAATTGTTGTTTCTTAGCCCAATTATTTAAAAGATAAAACTTTTCATAATACCAAATTCTGGTTTTGCATCAGGGTACTCTTACTACTAAAGCTACTGTTTAAAAAGAACTCTATGAATAACTCCCACCAATCTTAGCCAGCTTTGACTACACAAGGTAAGATTCATTTTCAAAGATTCCTTTTCCACAAACTTTTATGACTTATTTTTTAATGTCTCCATCGCTTTTCATTTTCCTCCCACATCTTCTTTATCTCGTTGTGGGAGAACCAGTCATTCTGCTTTGGTAGAGAATTACCAAATCCATTTCCCTCAACAGAGAACACATCCTTCATATTTTATAACTTTTCTTACCAAAAACCTTTTTATTTTTCCTGTAAAGTTTGTGTGTTAGTCCATTTTCATCCTGCTGATAAAGACATACTTGAGACTGGGCAATTTACAAAAGAAAGCAGATTTTTTGGTTTGGTTCTGTTTTTTTAGATGAAGGTTCACTCTGTCATCCAGGCTGGAGTGCAGTGGCACAATCTCCGCTCACTACAACCTCCGCCTCCCGGGTTCAAGCAATTCTCCTGCCTCAGCCTCCTGAGTAGCTGGGATTACAGGCATGCACCACCACACCTGGCTAACTTGTGTATTTTTAGTAGAGACGGGGTTTCACCATGTTAGCCAGATTGGTCTCAGTCTCCTGACCTCGTGATCTGCCCACCTTAGCCTCCGTAAGTGCTGGGATGACAGCCGTGAGCCACCACACCCAGCCAAGAAAGAGTTTTAATTGGACTCACAGTTCCACGTGGCTGAGGAAGCCTCACGATCACGGCAGGGGGCAAGGAGGGGCAAGTCACATCTTCCATGGATGGCAGCAGCAAAAAGAGAGAACTTGTGCAGGGGAATGCTTTTTAAAACCATCAGATCTTGTGAGAATTATTCACTATCATGAGAACAGCATGAGAAAAACCTGTCTCCATGATTCCATTACCTGCCACTGGTCCCTCCCACAACACATGGGAATTCAAGATGAGACTTCGGTGGGGACACAGCCAAACCATATCAGTTTGTATACAGAGTTTTTTTCTTATGATTTCCAGTAGTTTAATTATGTATATTCAGCCAGGCGTGGTGGCTTACACCTGTAATTCCAGCACTTTGGGAAGCCAAAGCCAGCAGATCACTTGAGGTCAGGAGTTTGAGACCAGCCTGGCCAACATGGGTGAAACCCGGTCTCTACTAAAATACAAAAATTAGCCAGGTGTAGTGGTGTGTGCCTGTAGCCTCAGCTACTCAGGAGGCTGAGGTGAAAGAATCACTTGATTCTCTCCCACCTCCACTGGGAAGTGGAGGTTACAGTGAACCAAGATCATGCCACTACACTCCAGCCTGGGTGACAGAGCGGGGCTTTGTCTCAAAAAAATACATCTATATAAATCATAATTTTTAACTCCTAGGAACCTTAATTTCTAGTGGAAACTAGGAGGCGCTTGGTGCTGCTGTCTGCGGCCCCAGCGTTCTGCCATCTCACAATTTTAGAAGTGGGGGCCTCCTCGTGGGACGCTTTCTCATGTTTATCAACAGGCCCAACTATATTTCGCTTCTCTGTAATGCACAAAAACAAGATGCCAAAAGTCTATCCACTTATGCTTAGCAATTAATGTTTCAGGATTTGTTTTTCTGTCGTCCAGGCTGGAGTGCAGTGGCGCAATCTCAGCTCACTGCAACCTCTGCCTCCCGGGTTCAAGCAGTTTGCTGCCTTAGCCTCCTGAGTAGCTGGGACTACAGGTGCCCGATACCACATCCAGCTCATATTTGTATTTTTAGTAGAGACAGGGTTTTGCCATCTTGGCCAGGCTGGTCTTGAACTCCTGACCTTGTGATCTACCCACTTTGGCCTCCCAAAGTGCCAGGATTACATGTGAGCCACCACATCCAGCTCAGTCTTTTCTATTTTCACATTATTTTATTCTTTTACCATGTTCACGGCACATACATTGGGCCTGTCTTTTAAAAATCTTCTATGACACTGAAACTTTTGAAGAATGCAAACTGGTTGTTTCGTAGATTGGCCCTGCATGGAGCTTTCCTGATGTTTCTGCATGAACAGATGGGCACGCGAGCCAGGCGTCCTTCCCAGAGCACAGGACGCTGGCTGCCCACCAGCAGCAACGGTACCTTTGATCTGCTAGTTAAACTGGCACCCACAACTTTCTCCAAGTAAAGTTACCACTATTGCCTTTGTAATTGATAAGTAAGCCAGGCGCAGTGGCTCACGCCTGTAGCCTGTAGTTCTAGCTACTCAGGAGGCTGACGGAGGAGGATTGCTTGAGCCCAGGAGTTTGAGGTTTGAGGTTGCAGTGAGGCATGAGCACACAAGTGCACTTTAACGTGGGCAAAAGAGCAAGACCCTGTCTCATATGTGTCTATAGACTCTAGTCACCCTGTTGTGCTATCGAATACTAGATCTCATTCATTCTCCCTCTCTCTGTATATGAGACAACATACACGTTAAATAACTAAAAGTACAATTGGATTATTTGTAACATAAAGAGAGGATGCCTGATTGAGATGATGGGCATGCATTTACCTTGATGTGATTATTACACATTGTATGGCTGTGTGGACATGTCTCATGTACCCAACAAATATATACACCTACTATGTACCTACAAAAACTAAATTTAAATTAAAAAAAAAAAGAAATGGCCCAATGCTGAATATCTATTACTTAATTTAACTTAGAATAACTTTCATTTACTTATTTCTTTTTATTTTATTTTGAGACAGGGTCAAGCTCTGTTGCCCGGGCTGGAGTGCAGTGGTGTGATTACCACAGCTTCACCCTCCCAGGCTCAAGCCATCCTCTCACTTCGGCCTCCCGAGTAGCTGGGACTGAGGTAGGTGCCACCCACGCCAGCTCATTTTTTATTTTTACTTCTTTTTTTAGAGATGGGATCTCTGGGTCTCCTTATGTTGCCCAGGCTGGTCTCAAACTCCTGGGCTCAAGCAGTCCTCCTGCCTTGGCCTCCTAAAAATAAAATAACTTTTAAGGTTGCAGATTACCAAAAAGGTTTTGGAAACTGTTTTTAAGTAGACATAATTTATAAAATAATTATTGTTTAAAAGTTCATTTATACTGGGCACGGTGGCTCATGCCTGTGACCCCAACACTTTGGGAGTCAGGGGTAGGAGGATCGCTTGAGCCCAGGAGTGGGAGGCTGCAGTGAGCTAGGACCAGACCACTGCACTCGAGCTGAGCCTGGGGGCTGGAGCCAGACTCTGTCTCTAAAAAGTAAAAATTAAACATTTTAATTTAGGCTGGGCGCAGTGACTCACACCTGTAATCCCAGTACTTTGGGAGGCCAAGACAGGCAAATCACCTGAGGTCAGGAATTTGAGACCAGCCTGGCCAACTTGGTGAAACTTTGTCTCTACTAAAAAAATTAAAATTAGCTGGGTGTGGTGGCAGGTGCCTGTAATCCAGCTACTCAGGAGTCTGAGGCAGGAGAATCACTTGAACCCAGGAGGTGGAGGTTGCAGTGAGCCGAGATCACATCACTACATTCTAGCCTGAGTGACAGCAAGACTCCTTCTCAAAAAAAAAATTATTTAGAAATGCATTTATAAACTCTTATAGCACTCATATTCACCTAATTCACTTGTTCATAACAATTGTCCTTGAACTGCTCATGAAAATCTCATGAGACATTAAGCAAAACTAGCCATCATCATAAGTTATTATTCTTAATAACCACAAATGTCAAAAACATCACAGAAGCAAAGAAACTAAAAAGATAGGCCGGGCACGGTGGCTCACACCTATAATCCCAGCACTTTGGGAGGCCAAGGCTGGCGGATCACAAAGTCAGGAGTTTGAGACCAGCCTGGTCAACATGGGGGGACCCCCCCCGCCGACCACCCGCTGCCGCCGCCGCCGCCGTCTCTACAACAAATACAAAAATTAGCCAGGCATGGTGGCATGTGCCTGTAATCGCAGCTACTTGGGAGGCTGAGGCAGGAGAATCACTTGAACCAGGGAGGTGGAGGTTTCAGTGAGCCGAGATTGCACCACTGCACTCCAGCCTGGGCAACAGAGCAAAATTCTGTCTCAAGAAAAAGAAAAAAAACAACTAAGAAGATAAACATGGTATTCTCTCTCCTCTCTCCCCTCTGCTCCTCCCCTTCCCCCTCTTCCTTCTACAGCTGACCTGCATCAGTAATTCATTCTTACTGTGCATTCTGCTCTCCGTTTGGATTTACAGTTTCATGATCTTAAAGATTTAGTGGATATAACATAAACTTGTTTTACTACTAAACCCAGACAAAAAAAATTATATCTCGATTGTGTTTAATGCTCAGAATTCTGAAGCCGTTCATTTTTTAATTTTACCAACATTCCTAAAACTAGTTTTATTTACCAAAGATTATCCCAGGTCACATAAACTTATTTTAAAAATTTGGCTTAGTTTCTATATTTCTCAGATTTTTAGGAATATTTTGTTTACATAAGTCCTTGTTTATCTGTAAGCCAATCTGAATTTAACTTTTTAAAGATATTTTATAATTTGGTAATACCATCTGAGGATAGGAAACCATCATGACTATATAATACAAAAACATATATACATAAAGGACACATGAACAGATACAAACAGATCTTACAGCTGTTGTTTTAGAATTTTTATTCTCCACTCAGTAAAACACAGGTGTCTCTTCAGTATTTTTTATTTTTTGAGACAGGCTCTCACTCTGCTGTCCAGGCCGGAGTGCAGTGGTGCAATCACAGCTCGCTGCAGCCTTGACCTCCTGCCTCAGCCTCACGAGAAGCCAGAACCACAGGTGAACGGCACCATGCCCAGCTGATTTTTCTTCTTCTTTTTGGTAAAGATGGGGTCTGTCTCTGTTGCCCAGGCTGGTCTTTCCTCATATTTCTCTCCAAGGTGTGTTTCTAGCCAAAATGGGACAAGTTAAGATTACTCACTCAGATGGCTAAAGCTTTTTACTAATATTTGTGGAAAAGACTTCTAAATTATTTTATTTGCCCAATTTTCAAAAAGGTTTTCTTTTTCTTTCCCCCTGAGGACAATCATCTCCTTGAAGTTTGTATTTTCAAACAGATGACTCGGGTGTTAGAAGAGACGAGGTAGAAACTTCACGTCTCAAAGGCACAGAGAAGAAATTGTTCTCAGGAGTCTGGGCACATGTCTGCCTAAGGTCACAGGTCAACCTTGAGGAGGCCTTGGACTCACTCCAGGACTCCGTTTCCGGGAGCCCGTTTCCGGGACTCCGTTTCCGACCGGAGGGAGACCCAGGCGCTGCAGTCAGAGCTCAGCGTTCCCAGCCCCCTGCAGTTGCGTTTCGGACGGAGAGTCCTTTGGGAGCGGGAAGGCCTGGAGTCCCAGTGCCCGGGCTGGCGTGGGAAGGAGGGGTCCGGTGGGGCGGACACGGGGGTGTAGGAGCATGGGGGAAGCAGCGAGACTCGAGGGGGCCGGACGGGCGGACAAAGTTGGCAAAAAGAGGAAGGAGGAGGGAAGAGGCTCAGAGGAGCGGCCATCGGAAGCTCCCACCGACGCCAGGAAGGCCCAGCGGGGAATGGGCCGAGCCGGTGGCGCCGACACCCGCGGGCTGCAGGGAGAGCTTCCTGGGACCCAGACTCCCGCGGGAGAAGCGACAGAGGCCTTGGGGCCCGGCGGTGGCTTGCGCCTGTAGCCCCCGCACTGGGAGGTCGAGGGGGAGGAGGCTTCAGCCCAGAAGCTCAAGGTCAGCCGGGGCAACATAGTGAGACCCCATTTCTATTTTAAAAGAGAGTGAGGCCGTCAAAGATTAGGCTGGCCACGGTGGCTCACGCCTGTAGTTCCAACCTTGGGAGGCTGAGGCAGGTGGATCATTTGAGGTCAGGAGTTTGAGACCAGCCTGGCCAACATGGTGAAACCCTGTCTCTACTAAAAATACAAAAATTAGCGGGGCATGATGGCGCGCACCTGTAATCCCAGCTACTGGGGAGTCTAAGGCAGGACAATCATTTGAACTTGGGAGGCAGAGGTTGCTGTGAGCCAAGATCACACTACTGCACTCCAGCCTGGGCAACACACTGAGACTCCGTCTCAAAACAGACAAACGATGATGGTATATATGTCCGACTGTCCGTTTCTCATTAAGCCAACTTTTGACCAGAAAACTCTAAAAAAAAAAAATCCTTTTAAATATCCTATTATCACATTTCTGCTGGAACACAGTAAATATTATTCTTGGCAGTATTGAACTCTTTTTTGTTCTTATTTTAAACCAAAAAGACTTTCAAATGACTCGGAACCAAAACCAATAAGCTTTTTATGACTTAACCATGGATGAAACAGACACCTTCAAAAGGGGGTACAAAGGAGGCAGCCCCCCAGTCTGGAACCACCCCACAGACAGCAGAGAAAGGCCTTTGTCAGCACAGGAGCAATGGGGCTGTCCAGCACTGACCCAGTGACAGAGGTGGAGGCGGCAAAAGCCCCTGTGGGCGGGAAACCTCTCTTTACAAACCCCCTAGGAGCTGGCGCATCCGGCAGTGATGCTCAGGCTGGCAGTGACCAGGGAGAGCGTTCTTACCCATCGTAAAGCCAAGCTCTCAGAACATGAGCCCAACAGGAGAAAAGCAGCTGCCCCTGGGAGGAAAGGATCCATTTGTACCAAAACCAAGTTTACACGAGAGTCACAAGCCACACGAATGGCTTTCTCCTGCCACGCTGAACTGGGAAAAGCAGGGACAAGAGTGTTTGCCTTCCACCCTCAACTGGGCACTGCAGAGAGACATGCAGAGAGCGGCTGCAGTCAGAATCCCCTCTGACCTCTGCTGGCTTCGAGTCAGTCTCCTGGCATCTCATCTGTGGGCTCAGAGCAGGCTGCCTGTCGGCAGCTGAGACCCAAGGCACACACGACAGGTTAACGAGAGAATCACACCCGTGTACTGGACACAGACACTCCACGTCTCACAGGAAAGGTTAACGAGAGCAGCACATGTGTGGATTGGAGGCAGGCAGTGCTCGTTTGTGAAGCTTTCCTGCACCCATCACCTCAGTAACCCCCAGGGCAGTGTGTGGGCCTTGACCCCAGGTCCAGAGCAGTAGCCCAGGCCCCTCCTCAGCAGGGCCTGGCCGGGCCCTCCACAGCAGCTCAGATGGGGTTCTCGTAGCTCGTCAAGCTGGAGAGCCTCTCCCGAAGGGCCTTGAAGCAGGGTCTCTGCTCAGGGTCTCTGCACCAGCACGTGAGCATCAGCTTGTGCACACTGGGCGGGCACGCCAGGGGGCAGGGCATTCGGTAGCCAGCATCCACCCTCAGGAAGGCCTCATGGTTGGACATGCCTGCAGCCAACAGGGATGAGAAGAGCTGGGGCCCAGCTGCCCACCCTCCCCAAGGAAGCCACACCAGCCACCCCCTGCCCCTCCCTGGAGCACTGCCTGCTGTGAACACATCCCGCCAGATGGGGCTCCAATGGGCAACTCCAGGCACCGGCCTCGGTGCTCAGAGAATGGTGCAGGCATGGAGCTCAGGCACCAGCCTGGGTGTTTAGAGAATGGTGCAGGTGTGGAGCTCAGGCACCAGCCTGTGGCAGAGGCCCCTGCAGCCCTTGGGGGAAGCCCCTCCCACCATCCCTGTGGCTACCCAGGACCAGCCCCACTCTCCCTCAACACCCAGTCAGGGACACTGGAGGCAGTACCTGGGTAGGGCACCTGGCCCCTGCTGAAAATCTCATGCAGGAGAATGCCGAAGGACCAGACGTCAGACTTGCTGGAGTAAAGACCTCGGGAGAGCGCTTCGGGGGCTGTCCACTTGTAGGGGACGTTGTGGTCATGGGAGAGGTAGACATCCTCCTGCGATCAGGCCGACGCTGAGTGGGCCTCAGGGGCCGCCTCCACCCTGCCCCCATGTCATGTTCATGCACAGCGGCCTCACCACCCCAACAGTGGGACCATGATGACCCCGTTGTCGGACCCACGCACGGGCATCGGCCGCTGTGGCTAAGTTCGCCATGGGGCTTGAGTGCCTTCAGGAGCTCAGCTTGCCCTGGGATTCCTTGTGCATGGGATGGGAGGGCCCGGGGCATGGAACTGGAAGGCTCCTGGGCTGGGCCAGTGAACGAGGGACGTGAACAAGGCAGCGGCTGCATGGTGGGCCCTGCTGTGTGCTCCTTTGGGAATGGGAACACCCGCCCAACTTGCTGCAGCTTCCCACCTCCCTGCTCAGCCTGGGCTCCCAAGGGCAGGGGCCAAATCCTGCACCTGGCTGAGTCCCCAGCTCCACACAGGAAGCCCTGAGCCCTCCGCCCCTGCCCTCCGAGGGCCTTACCTTGATGAGCCTGGCTAGCCCGAAGTCCCCGACTTTGCAAAGGGTGTTTTCCCCGACGAGGATGTTCCTGGCGGCCAGGTCACGGTGGATGTAATTCTGTGATTCCAGGTAACACATGCCCTCAGCCACCTGCCATGCGATGTCCAGCAACTCTGAGACTGGCAGGGCTTTCTCATCAGAGTCTGCAGAGAGGAATGGAGCCCAGGGTCAGCCAAGCCCACTGGAGTGAGGACGGGATGGAGACCAGGCCACGTCCCATCTGCCTCCAGGCTCTGCGGGCACAGAGGATGGGCTGGGGCAAAGGGCAGAGCTGGCCTGATTTAAAATTAACCTCGGGCCAGTCACCGCCCTTCTGGAAGGTGATTGTGTATGGAGAACCAAGAAGCAGTTCCTGGTGCTCCAGCCCAGCGAGTTCCCTTGGGGAGGTTTGTGATGACACCGGAGAAGCTGGACACTGGAGGCCGAGTGGAGACGCTCGTTGCCGAGGGATGTGCACAGCGGGTGCTTGGAAGAATGGCTGAGTGACAGCAGTGTGCAGCGTTGTTTCCAGAGAGCCCTGCCTGGCATGGGGACTGTGAGATGATGAAGCCCTCTGTGTGAGGGTGAGGGTACGGAGCCTTGGCTCAGAGCTCAAATGTGAGTGGTGTGGCAGTGTAGCTCTCCCAGGGCACACACAGCTTTTCCTACACCACCACGTTCCCTCCCATGTTACCGTCGGAAGCCAAACGGCACCTTCACGTGGGGCCTCTCTGTTCCCTGGAGCCAGTGTCATTGGTTTTGGTGATTAAAAAAAAAAATGGAAAGAAAAAAAATTTTTAAATAACAAAGAAAAAAAAATGGAACTTAGAGACAATGACGTCCTTGAGCCAGTGTGATTCCTGTGTGTGTGTCCACGTGTGTCTGTGTGTACATGTGTATGTGTCTGTGTCTATGTGTGTGTGTAGACGGGGGGGTGGGCTTCCCAACACCATCTGTGTTTGTGTGTGTGCATGTGTGTGTGTGCGTGTGTGTTTCTGAGTGTGTCTGAGTGTGTGTGTAGGCGTGGGGGGTGGGCTTGCCAATGCCATCTGTGTGTCTGTGTGTGTGCATGTGTGTGTCTTTGTGCATGCGTGTGTGTCTGTGTGTGTGTGCGTATAGACGTGAGGAGGACGTACACTTCATTTCCTCATGTGCCCCACCTCACGCCGGTGCCACTCACCACGTAGCAGCTCCAGCAGGCTGCCCTTGGCCATGAGCTCGGTGATGATGTACACGGGGTCCCCCGTGGACACCACGGCGTACAGTGCCAGGATGTGTTTGTGCCGCAGCTTCTTCATGGCCTGGATCTCCGACTGCAGCGTCTGCTGGTGCAGGAGATTGTCTGCGGGGACAGGTGGCCTCGGTGGGTGCAGCCCCTGAACCCCCAGGCACCAAGGAAGAGGCCAAGGCCCTGCCGCCACACACAGCAGCTGTGTAGGACACATGGACCTCCTGCCCCAGATAGGGCATCTGGCTCCCGAGGCCACGATGACAGTGAACGCAGCCAGCCCTGCAGGTCCCCAGCCCGGCACTCCCATGGGGCCATCATGGCCACCTGCTCTTAGTAACACGGCACCCCCAGGCTCAGACCTCTGACATGGAGGCCAGACCTCTGCTGAGGCCCAGGCGATTTCAGGGGAAGCTTTTCCGATTTCCAGGGATCTATTTGAATGGCTTTCCATTACATCAAGGATTTTTTCTTTTTTTTTTTTTTCTCCCTTAAGATGGAGTCTCACACTGTCACCCAGGCTGGAGTGCAATGGCACAATCTCAGGTCACAGCAACCTCCACCTCCTGGGTTCAAGCTATTCTCCTGCCTCAGCCTCCTAAGTAGCTGGGATTACAGGCACGCACCACCACACCTGGCTAATTTTTTTGTATTTTTAGTAGAGACAGCGTTTCTCCATATTGGTCAGGCTGGTCTCGAACTCCCTGCCTCAGGTGATCCACCCACCTCAGCCTCCCAACGTGCTGGGATTACAGGTGTGAGCCACCACGCCTGGCCAAATTTTCTTTTATAGTAATTGTATTTCGGTAAAAGCAAAGGTGCAAAAGAAAGGGAACTGCTCCGCACAGAGGCTGTAGGTGGTCTGTGGGGCTGCAGCCCGGAGGTCCCTGCTGGCAGGGCGGGAGGGCAGCCCAGGGCGGGCAGGGGGCCACGCAGAGCCCTGGCCGGAGCCCACTCACCTCGATAAATCACCTTAATGGCCACCTGGACCTGGTCTTTCCAGAGCCCCTCGAAGACCTCCCCAAAGTAGCCGGACCCCAGCTTCCTGCAGAGCGTGAACTCCTCCCTCGGCCTCTCCCAGTCGTCCCAGTGGGGCAGAGGCTCAGGCTCGTGCTGGAGGGGGAGGCGGAGACAGAGGGCAGGGACTCATCCTTCAGGAAGTGCCACTCTTGAGGCTAGCACAGGGAGCCCGGATTTACCCTCAGATCTAGGGCCACATTCAGCTTGGGGGCAGTTCTGAGTGTCTGGCACAAGGCTGGACTCCTCTCAGGGAGCCGCCCCCACCCCCAGCCCAGCACAAAATGCCGAGACTGGAGGAGCCAAGACCCCACAGACTGCAGCAGGCCTCTCGAGAGTGGTCAGGCCCAGCGGGTGGTCTCCAGGTCCCACCCAACTCAGGCAAACACCCCTGCTCTGCAGAACCATGGGATTTCCTCCAGTGGACCCCAGGACAGTGAGTCAGGACCCCTCCCACACTGCCCGGCCAACCTCTCCCAATAGGAAACACCGGCCCAAGACCACCCCAGCCTGCCTGACCCTGCGCTACCAAGCCAGGGCAGGTAGCTACCTTCTGGCAGGGCGCAGCTAGCCGCAGGCCGTGGGACAGGCTCTGGGTCCTATGGTAGTTCACAAGCTCGGGCAGGCTGGGGAAGGACACCGCCTCATTCAGGTGCAGCCGGCCCCCGGCGTGCCGCCAGATCTTGTAGTGCCGCACAGCCTGTGTGTCCCGCACTGGAGGGAGAGTGAGAGCCGTGTGGCCACCCGAGTCCACCACCTCCCACACCTGCTGAGTTTCTGGGTCCCCACACCTGCCTACCCTCCCTTGGAACAGATCACTCCTGCCCTGCAGGCTCTGGCCAAGCTCTCCGGCCTCTCCTGCCTCTGTGCCAGGCAGCTGATGGCCTCTACCTGGATGGCAGCTGCCCGAAAACCCAGCCACGCCGAGTCCTCAAGGACAGGATGGAGTTTCTCGGCGCCCCACACACCCCAGACGCAGGGTCTCATGCTGGACAAGCTTCCCATGGGTACCCGGGCAGGGCTGGCCGGAGAAGCCCCTGCCCTCCCAGGGAGGGGTCCTGCCCCTCAACTGCCCGAGCAGCCAGCCACCCAGGCCCCAGAGAGGATCGGCCCAGCTGGGCAGAGGGGATTGGAGCTCCCTGGAAAACAGCCCAGGTCTCCAGTCACAGCAGAGGGGACCGGGATCCCCGCACAGATGGGAGGGCTTGGAGCAAGGACCCCCCGCAGGCAAGCACAGGCTCGGAGGCCAGGCCGCACCCGAGAGGACGTAGTCAGCACTCGGCTTCTCGCTGACCCTGATGAGGAAGGCGCCCTCGGCATTGCCTGCCGCCTGCAGCCGATGCACAGCTTCCGAGCGGGAGATGCAGCCGAAGAACCACCTGCAGGGGAGGGTGACCTGAGCCAGCTCAGACCTGGGCCCACCCCACACGGACCCCACCTGGAACCCCAGCCATCCTTGCCTGCCACCTCAAGCTTCCATCCCTGACCACAGCTGCCCTCGGGAGCTGTCGCTGACCCAGACGCCCTGAATGTCCCAAATGGCCAGGACAGGCCCCTGGGGACCCAGCAGGGGGAGGGGCAGGGGGAGGGGCAGCAGGGGAGGAGCAAGCTTCTACCACACCCTGCCGTCAGTGACCCCTGTCTAGGGGTCAGGGCTGAGGGTGGAGTTGGGGAGGGCACCAGCACTGTCTGCACGCACACACACCCACCTGTGATACATGCACACTCCCACACATGCGGACAGGTTACCCGCACACCTGAACACGCCCATACACTCACATGCACACAAGCATTCGAATGCACTAACTCCTGGCTGCAGGCTGTGGAGCTGGGGCAGCCCTGGACTGTGGACTTCTGGGTGAAGCTCAAAGCAGCTCCAGGTGTCCTGTCCCGGCCCTTTGTGTCTCCGACTCCCTCAGGCCATGGAACATGGACCCCACACAGAAGACCACCGCCCAGCATGGAGCCCCTGGGGTCCGCCCACTCCACTTCTGCACAGCTGGTGGGACTGCCCCACTCAACCCTCCAACCACCTGGCCTCCTTCCCACCCCTCACCTGGGTGAGTTCTCAGGGTCTCTGCACCTGGGAGCTGACCAGCTTCTAGCCAGACCCCACCCCTGCACTCCCGCTCCCTAACTCAGTGGTGGGTCTGCACATGATGGGGGTCTCCACCACGGCCCCCACCTGGCGGTCTCTTTGCAGCCTCCCCTGCCTCTTGCTGAGGTCCCCAGGAGCGAACCCCACACAGCCTGTGATTCGGGCCGCACACAGTAGGTACCCAATCCGTGACGAGAAAAGCAGCTCTCAGGAGCACAAGCCACAGAAACCCCTCCCACCAGACCCTCCCCAACCTGAGCTCCGAGCGGCCGTGGAGGCCAGGCCAGGCCACACCAGCTGCCCTCTGGTTCCTCACAGGGCACGGCAGGCAGGAAGCCTGCCCCACAGCCGGCTGCTCCCCTAACTAGGTCGTGTGTCTGGTTCTGGCAGTTTGGAAACTGAGCAAGCTTCATTCCCTCAAAGGCCCTGGAACACCCCCACAGAGCTTGTCACTGGCCACCGGCCTCCCGGAAGTCCACCCTGGACCCCCTGTCCTCCCCAGGCCTGGCAGAGCAGCCTCCACCACCAAGATGTGACAAGGATGAGCCCAAGGGAGGGGCCTGTGCCCTCTGAGCCCGCAGCCACAGTCCTGTCAGCGCTCCCGGGTGCCAGCGCACGGGGCATGGAGCAAGGACCAAGCGGGATGCCCAGCCTGGACTTCAGGACGCAGGAAGATGGAGCCAGGGTCCCCACCTTCCTGGGCCTCCTTGGGGCCAGCCCAGAGCCCTGTCCCTGCCCCATGCCTAGAGGGTGGCCTGTGCCAAAGCTCCCAGGAGCTGGGGACACGCACGGTTCAGCCTCCACTGTCTCCTTCTCGGCCAGGTAGTTGTGGGGCACATAGCCCTGGGCAACGGCCCCACCATCCTCGTCCAGCAGCGTGGCCCACCACCACTGCTCCTCCTTCCTGGTCACGTGGAAGATGTCCCCCGCTCGGAAGCTCAGCTCCTCGTCCGTCCGGGCCTTGAAGTCCCAGAGGCCCACATACTTGGGGCCCAGGTGAGCCTGGTCCCAGGACACCATGGCGGGCGCCGCAGCAGGACCCGGCTGTGGGCTGCTGGAGCACGGGGCTGGGCGTGGCAGGAGGGCCACCCGACAGGCATCCCGCCCCCTTCCTCATGACGGGCAGGGAGGCAGCCACACCCAGCACCCATAGGCGCTCGAGAGCACCTGATCCATCTGAGGGCCCAGCCGGCCCCACAAGTCCTCACACCCACGGGGCCAGGCCACACTGCCTGCTGTACTGGGCCCTTCTGGCCACTTAGCGCTCTGGCTCTGGGAACCTGCTGGGCACGCAGCCACAGGGCCCGCCTGAGCGCCGGAGAGGGAGGGTGGAGGACCCCCCTCAGACGGGGCTTCTAGGGAGTCTGACTTACACTCGGGCACTCAGGGAACCAAAGGGCCCCCCCTACCCCCTCCCCAGGAAGGAGCGTTGCAGCCTGAGGGTAGGAAGGGGAGGGTTGCAGGCACTGCCTTCCCAACCTTAGAGCCGCAGGGGCCAGATGGGGGCTGTCTCTCTCCCCACTTCTGGAAGCCTCCCCTCACCCAGCCCCAGACCCCAACCCTGAGCACAGGGCCCAATGCCAGGAGCTGCTGTGGGTGGGCATCCTGAGACTCGCCTCAGGGGCAGGCCCCACCCAGCAGAGGACGCAAGACCCACCCTCAGGAAAGGGCCAAGCAGGGAAGAGGGAGTGGAGTCAGGGCAGCAATCGCTGTGTGGGTCAGTCCCCAGGACTTCCTGGAGAGGAGGGCCCAAGGGTTATAGGGGGTCAGGCAGTGATCCCTGGGAGGCAGAGCCAGGGCACCCACCGCTGAAGAAACGGACCCTGTCTTCCTCCACTGGACACCAGGGGGCGGGCAAAGACCATGAGTGCGGCCTGGAAGCGCCACAGCCCCAGGGCCCACCTCCTGCCCAGGCAGCCCCTCCAGCTGCAGCCTCTGCCTCCTCCTGCCCAGCCCCCACAGCCCCTGCCCCCTTTCAGCTCACCTCCCCCTCCCACCCATGCCTGAGTGAGCCCTGACGTGACCCCCACCTGCACCTGACAGCCACCTATCCCCACTTCACGAAGGCCCCTCCTTGCCCACCCTCCTGCCAACCCTGCTGTGTCCACCAGGGAGCTCTGACCCAAGGGCCTGGACAGCAGCCACAGGGAGCAGGAAGGGGTGGGAAGGGACCTGCAGACTCTGCAAGGGATGGTGGGGAAACCCCTCAACTCTGTATATTTGAACTTCTATTTTTATTGTGAAGAGAAATAATGGCACCTTCTGCTCATTTTGTTTCGAGATTAAGAAAAATCTGGATTATTTAACAGCTTCTTAGATTTCTGGGCAGCTCAGCGCTGACTGAAGTAGGGAGGAGCAGCAGGGTGTTGGGCTGGGTGGCATCCCTCAGGCCCCCCCAGCTCTGCCAGGGGTCGGTGGGGGTGATTCAGGGGGAGGGGTGGGAGGTGGCAATGTGGGAGAGGGGCAGCGGGGTGTTGGGCTGGGTGGCGTCCCTCAGGCCCCCCCAGCTCCACCATCTTGGTGTCCACGAGCCTTGGGCCTCTGGGTCTGTGACTCTGTGTCCAGGGGGCCTCGAGTGCCCCTGAGTTCGGACGTACAGGACGTTCAGTCTAAGCCACATCAGAAGGGGCCAGGAGGCAGGCCCCTCCCCGATACCCAGGAGTGCCAAACCTGTTCAGCGAGTGGCTGGCCAGACGCCTGGGAAGGCACGGGAGCTACAGACAGGCCTGGGCCACCTGATCCCAGCCCCTCCTTTCCTCCCGGGTGGGCTGTGCCCATCTCAGCTCTGGACTCATAGCAGCCACAGAAAGCACAGAGGTGGGGCCTTCTGTGCCATGGGAGCCCCCAGGCTGCTGTGCCGGGGGCGTGCCATAACTGGAAGCTCAGCTCAAGGCCTCATTGGGCCCGGGTGACAGGGCCAGCCCCTCTCCCACGCATGTGGAGAGGGCAGCTGGCCAGGGCGCCCAAGGGCTCAGACAAACCCTCCTGCCCCACCATCTGCAGGCCCGGCTCCTGCCGCCTCCCTCTGCGTGGCTTTGTTTACAGCCTACACCTCCCATCCCCCTCAGTCCCAGCGCTGTGCCTATTCTCTGAACCTCCAGGGGCCTCCTCCTTCCGAGGGGCCACTCACCTTTGCACATGGGAGCCTTGTCCCCCAGCTCCCTCCTGAGCCAGACTGCGGATGGTGTCCAGCAGAGCACTGGCTCAGCAGATGCAGAGCTGACCCTGACTCCAGGGGATGAGGAACTCAGTCAGGCCTGAACTCGTCTTCAAACTTTCTGTCCCTGCAAGCCTTGTGGGCACAGCTGCCAGCCTGGGCTCCCAAAGGGTCAGGGGCAGGGTCTCCAGGGACCCGAAACACAGACCCCACTGGCCCCCCCGTGCCTGCCCCCTTCCCCCTCGGTTTGTCTCACAAAGACCTAAGCCAGATGCGCAGTGAGTGAGGCCAACCCCGCACGTTCCTGCCCACCTCCTGCCTCGGTGACCCCAGAGTATTCACACCCAGAGGCTGCCCTGAGCCAGCTGCTGTCCAGTTTCCAGCACACCATGGCATCTACCCCTGACCCCCAACCTCTGACCCCGCCTGACCCTGCGTAGCCAGAAGACTCCACACCCCCCAGGGCCCACCCTGAGGCCCCTGGAAATGGCCTCCAAGGGCAGCTCCCAGGCCACCAAGCCTCCCTGCCCGCCCTTCCTGTGCCTGATGGAGCCCCCTGGAGCCCACCCAGGGAGACGGAGCCAGCTGCTCAGGCAGCTCCTGCCAATGCCCGTGGGGTTCTCACTGTCTGGGCACCATGATGTCCTGGGCTCGGGGCCTGGACACGTGGAGGCCACTCCAATCTGCATTTTCTATCAGACCCCCACACTCCAGCTCCTGGGTCTGGGTTTAGGGTGCTGAGCCTGTGTGTGGTATGTGTCTGTGTGCGTGTCTGGGTGGGCCAGTCCCTGCGTACTGAGTGCTGCATGTGTGCTGGGCTTTCGCACAGTGCACCCTGTGCCTGAACAGCCCATGCCCGATGGGGTCAACACCGCGGTCTGCCTGGCAGTCCAGCACTGGCCACTTCCACAAACCCAAGCTGGGACTGGGGAGAGAACTGGGCCTCTGGCTCTTGACCCTGCGAGGGAGTCCAGGGGACCCGGACTACAGGCTTGAGCAAGGAGACGCACTGGCTCGGGGCTTCCGAGGTTCCTCCCACCCCGCCATGCTGTTTGTCTCTACTGAGTGCAGGGGACACGGTCACACAGAGAAGGTCAGCCCTCCGCTCTACACCAGGGTCACGGTCACACAGAGAAGGTCAGCCCTCCGCTCTATGCCAGGGTCACGGGCACACAGCACAGACAACATGGCCCCCTCCACTGTCTGCTCATGTCTGCCTGGTGCACAAACGTGAGTGCCCACCAGTGCCTGAAGCCCACAGCCAGAGGCTCCTCAGTCTGGCTGGCCGGCAGCAGGCCTGCATTGACGCTCTGCGGGGAGAAGGGGCCGGCCTGGCTGGAGCCTGGAGCCCTGGGTCACGTGAGGACTCGGGAGAGGCCTCCATGGATGGTGTGCAGCTTCTCCCGTAGCATGGCAAAGGCGGGCCGCTCCTCAGGGCTGCCCCTCCAGCACTCCAGCATGAGCACGTAGACCTCCACCGGGCAAGTGGCCGGGCGTGGCAGCCGGTACCCTCTCATGATGTGCTGCAGCGTCTCGTGGTTGGTCATTCCTGGGAGGCGCGGGGCAGGAGCTGCTCAATTCTGCCTGCGGGTCCCTATGGAGGGCTCCCTTAGCCCCCAGCATCACCTGCCTGCCCTTAGCCAGACCCTTCAACCCTGGGCCAACAGTGTCCAGGACCTAGGGCCAGTGCCTCCCGGGCAGAGCCCGCCTCCTCCCTCTGGCTGCCTAGAGATGCACCTTCGTAGGGACACTGGCCGTAGGTGAAAACCTCGTACAGTAGGACACCAAAGGACCAGACATCCGACTTCTGGGAGAAGACACGATAATTGGCCGCCTCGGGCGCTGTCCACTTGACTGGGATCTTGGAGCCGCTGCTCGGGGAGTAGATGTCGTCCTGGGGACGAGGGAAGGCCCCAGGTAGGGTAGGTGGGCCGGTGCCCCTCACCCATCCCCTCCAGCCATCAGGGGCCTGGAGCCCCTGCTGACCTTGAGCAGCCGGGCCAGGCCAAAATCGGCCACCTTGCAGGCCAGGCCGTCGTCCACGAGCACATTCCTGGCGGCCAGGTCCCGGTGCACAATGCGTCGCTCCTCCAGGTAGCTCATGCCCTCGGCCACCTGGCAGGCAAAGCCCAGCAGAGACGGCAGAAGCAGGGCCCGGCCTTCAGGGCCTGCAGGAGACAGTGCAGGGCCATATGGGGCACAGGGCCAAAAGTGGGAGAGGCCAGCCTCCACCAGCATCTCTTCCCCCCACACCTCGGCCTCCTCATCCCTAAGATGTGGTGAGGACGGCATGGCCTGCTGAGGCCACAGAAAGTCCCGAGTAAGGCAGGGGGAGGGTCCTGTGCTCACCACAGTGACCTGGCCACTGTCCCAGGCACCTAATAAAGACCCAGGCAGAGAAGAGCCAGAGACAGGGCTGGGTCCACATCATGTGAGACCAAGGCTGGTGACTAGATGGGACCGCATCCCCTGCCCTCGAACTCCAGCCCCCGCCCCTGAACCAAAAGGCCCTGGCCTGGCCCAGCCCCCTGCTGGCTGGAGGCCAGGACAGGGATGGGGTCTGTAGCCCGGGTTCCCTGCTCCCGATAGAGGACAGTTCACCCCAGAAACCCCCGCAGGCTCGGCTCTGAACCGGAAGGGAAGGGGTGGTGGCAGGCGCGTCAGGGCCCAGAGTTGCCAGGGCAAGGACTCACTGCCCAGGTAGGCCCGCAGGTTTCCCTTGCGCATGAGCTCCGTGACAATGTACACTGGCTCCCCAGCCGAGCACACCGCATGCAGCCGGATGAGCCGCTTGTGCCGCAGACCCTTCAGCGTCTGGATCTCCTTGGCGAGGTCCGTGAGCTTCATGTCGGCTGTGGGACAGGGCATGGCTCCAGGTCTGGCCCACACTACTGCCCCAGGGTCGAGGGTTGGCCAGCAGGTGCAGGGCCCAGCCATGGCTCAGGATCTCGGGGCCTCACCTGACTTGATGACCTTGATTGCCACGGGCAGGGAGCCCAGCCACAGGCCTTCCCACACCTCCCCAAAGTAGCCTTCACCCAGCTTCCTCCGAAGGGCAAATTCAGAGTGTGGCCGCTCCCATGAATCCTGTTGCATGGGCTTCTGCAGGGAGGGGACACTCAGTGCCCTGCCCACTCCCTCCAGGGAGGCCGGGTGGGGAGTCTGGGCAGGGTGGCCAGGCACGGAGGCCAGGCAGGGAGGCCGGGCAGGGAGGCTGGGCAGTGTGGGCCCCTGTGCTCTGTCCCAGGCAGAGCCCCTGCACCAGGCCTGGATCGGGCAACCCCATCCCCAGCACAAGCTCACCCTACCCTGGCCGGGACAAAGGGCTTGGAGGCCCCGTCCAGCACTTCCGGAGCTCATGGCTCTGGGGGCCTAAGTGGCACCTTTGCCCTGGCCGGATATCCATCTACACACCCTCATTACTGCCCCGGCCAGGCTGTCATTATAAGACCAGGGAAACCGAACTCCTGCCCTGGCCCTCGGCAAGGTGGCTCATCGGGGCAGTCCTGGGACCCAGCAGCCCCAGCCCAGGTGCGGCATCTTGCCACTGCGTCTCCTCCCACGGCTTCCGCCCTTGGGACCTGGGGCAGCCTTGCATGCCTTCCCCAGACTGGCCCCACCCTCCCAGATGCTCTGCTGCAGAGCTGGGCACCACCACAGGTCTCCTCTCCCCACCTCAGAGACGGGCTAAGACACCCGCAGAGAACAGGGTGTGCAGGAGCCGCTGGGTACTCTGAGGCTCCCAGGCCCGGACAGGCCCTGGAGCTGCTCCTCTGGCAGCCCCAGGGGCTTTGTGACGGGGTGGGGAGGGGCACCTAGAACAGGGATGTGCCTTGGGCAGGCAGAGGGCAGGCACAGGCCCACCTGGGGCACACAGGGCCGCAGCAGCGGGTTCTGGATCAGCTTCCAGTTGGCCTTGTAGTAGGTGAGCAGCTCCTCCAGGCCGGGGAAGAGCCGGCCCTTCTGCAGATAGAGGCTGCCGTCAGCTGCCATGGAGACCCGGTAGTGGCAGACGCTGGCCTGGGCCCGGACTAGGAAGGGTTCAGAGATGGAGACCCTGCCTTGGACGCATCTCCCTGCCAACAGACCTAACTGCCCTAACCTCCCACCACACCAGATGGTGGCCACAACCCACCTGAGGGGCCTGGCCCAGATCTAGCTGGGGACCCTGAGATGGTCAGAGCTGTGTGGAGGAGGGAGTGTGGGCAGCTACAGGCTGGGACAGGGCAGCAAGAGAACAGCCCCATTTGGAGCTTTTCTGCTGATGGTGTGCAGGGGAGCCCCTTAATAGATACTTGTAGAATGAATGAGTCCATTATTCAGTGAATGAATGAAGGAATAAGTAAAGGAAGGAAAGGAAAAACTGAATGAATGAGCAAATGAATGAAACACTAAGCCAGTGAACTCATCAGTGAATGAATAAGTGAAGGAGTGAATGAATGAGTGAGTTAGTGAATGAGGAATGAAAAGACGAGTGAAGGAGTGAGAATGAATGAGTGAGTGAATGAATGAATGAACAAATCAGTGAGTGAGCAAGTGCAGGAGGTGAATTAATGAATGAGTGAATCAATGACTGGATGAGTGACCAAATGAATGAATCAGTGAGTGAGCTTCAGGAGGTGACCAGCATATCTGCTCGGACCCTCAGTGGGGCCAGGTATGAGTCAGGAGCCAGCACTGCCTAGAGACCAACCACCCCAAGGTCAAGGGCCACTGGCCTGGTTGGGGACAGAGGCAGGAGGGGCCGCCGCAGGTACCTGACAGTGAGTAGCCCCCGAGGCTGCTCTCGCTGGGCCGGACGAGGAAGGCCCCTGGTTCGTTGGGCGGGGAGAGGAGCAGCTCCTGGGCCTGGGTCCGGCTGACCCCACTGAAGTACCAGCTGCAAACAGCAGGTGGGGGTCACCTTGGAGGCCCCTCAGCCAGCGGCCCTCCATGCTCTCCCCCGTGCTGGCGGCAGGGCTGAGCCCGGCTGTGCCACCACCTCTCAGGGAGAAGGTGCCCCTGTGACAGCCAGGGTCTGCACTGCCTCAGCCCCCAGGGCCGGCCCCATCCTCCTGCCCAGCCCTGAGCATCCTCACCTTGGCCATGGGCTATCCGTTAGCCCTGCTGGGGTTGACCTCCAGTTCCCTGTTCATAAAGTGACCGCCAGCCCCAGCCACAGGCAACAATCAGCCCTGGCCACAGGCCACCAAACTCCCAGCTTCGCTGAGCCCCTGTGAGGACCAGAGCCGAGGGCCTGATGAGCTGCCCTAAAGCACTGCTGGGCTATGGGTGTGGCCGCACAGGGCCACCTGGCTCAGGCAGTTGGCTGCTAGGGGTGGCCCACGCAGAGCTCTGTCCTGAGGATGCAGCCTAAGCCAGGCTGGGGCAGCCAGTGGGCGGCTGCAGGGGGTGCTGGGCGAACATTCAAAGCATCCTGCATTCCACGCTGAAGAGCTGTGCCCAGTACAGGACAGCCCCAAGCCTACTGGACTCTGTCCAAAAGACGCTCCCTCCAAAAAGCCAGGTGCAGGTGAGACCACTCTGAACACAGTGGCAGGGAGCTCCCGAGCCCCTACTCCTCAGATGCCCAAACACGGGGAGCCCACACCCGGGTGTTGGGGGGCGGGGCCTGCTGGGGCTCCCCTGTCCAGGTGGGCCACCCACCAAGTCACATCTACTCATTCCTGGGAACCAGAGACACCCTTGGAAGGAAGACAGAAACACCCACGGCCCCACTCCACCTGAGGATCTCTGTTTCCCAAGGCCAGGGCAGGGACTCCACAATTGACTCAGCTTCCCACCCTGGAACCTCCACTTCCGGGAGCTTCCTGGGACCCAGAGAGGGATGCCTGCCACTCCCCCACCCCAGGGCACACCCCATCAGCACCAGAAGGAGGAAGCACAGTGAGCGGGTGTCAGGGTGGAGCTGAGACCACCTGGGGAGCGGGATTAGAAGAGGACACAAGGCCAGCCTCAGAGTCCACGCAAGATTCAGGGCCGGGGCACAGCTGGGCCATCCTGGGCAGACGTGGCTGCTGGGACTGGGCAAGAGGGAGGATACTGTCTGGCACCCCTGCTCTGGGGACCTGGTGGGCCGTGGGGCCAGCAGGACTAGAAACCGACATGGCCAGGGCCATGGGGCTGTGCTGAGGTTGGAGGGAACGGGTGGAGCCGGAGGCAGAGAGGTGCAGGACCGGGGATGGAGAGGTGGCAGTCGGAGACGCTGGCAGTAGAATTCGAAGGCTGGACGTACCAACAACATGGTACAGTGCCTGGGTGGGGTCAGAGTGTGGACATGGGTCCCCCTGACATGAAACTCAGTGGGGCAACAGTCTTCGGGGAAGCCCACAGACTCATTCTGGGCCAAGGGACGATCCAGAGGCTGCCCAGTTCTGTCCACGCAGCTCCTCCTGCAGCCAGGGCCCCTGCCCTCTGGGGTCTGTTGGCAGGGAGACACAACCCCCTCACATGAAAAGGGACCCAGGTCCCTCCCAGCACTGTGGGGCTGTGGGGGTGAGACAGGTGTTTTCCCTACACATCGCCAGCCTCCTCTGAAGCCCATATCAGGGCTTGGGGGTAGGGGGCGGGCCCTGCACCTGTCCTGAGACGCAGGGATGTGCCCAGGGTCTCTCCCTGGGGCGTGGGGCTGGGTGTCTGGGACTAATGACAGCTGAGTGTGGTTAGTCCTTTAATCTCCAGCCCAGGCAAACAGTCATTATCTTTACCTACGGACAGCCCTGCCCCACCGAGCCCTGACCACCCCAGCCCTGCCCGGCCCAGAGGCCTCCAGGAACTGCCCAAGGGGTCTGTCCCCACACCTCGGGTGACTGTGAGCCCCTTCCCATCACAATGGCGGCTTGCCCCCAACCACTGCTCAGGGCAAGTGGGGCAAGTGTGAGGTGAGGGCCTGGGGTCCCTCAGAAGGCACCTCCCTGTGACTACAGCATCGCCCACCACATGCAGCCCCCAGGACCATCTGTGAGTGCCAAGGGGGCCCCCAGGAGGCTGGAAGTGGCCCTGAGCAATGCCGAGGCCAAGGCTGGCCCCAGAGGTCTGAAGGGCTCAGGTCTGGCCTGGCTGGACACAGGACCAAGGCAGCTGCCCAGAGCAGCCTCACTGGGCATCTCCGCTAGGAGCATCTGCCAGCCCCCTGCTCATGTGGCCTCACCCAGAGCTCCTGGAGCAGGGCCACTGTCTCACCTGGTGCCTCCAGCCCCTGTCCTCCAAGCAGTAACCACTCTGTGAACACCGGACTCCCTGTTGAGGGCAGGAGGGCCTGGCCAGCTGGGCAGGGTCCTGGAGTCACCGCCTGCTGGGTGCCCGGCTGGTCCAGCTCATGTGCCCAGACCTGACCCCTCCTGCTGGAGCTACCTCTCCCTCTCAGCAGTGCACCGAGGACACTGCTGTTCTGCCCCACCTGCCCCACCTGCCGCCCAGGGCCCATAAACTGTCCCTGAATGAACGCCAGGATGAACGAATGAATGAACAGACAGTCATGGACACGCGATTTCCAGCTCAAAGTCCATGGACCCCAGCCTGGGGCGGGCAGGCTCTGGCTCCGACGCCAGGTACTCACGGTTGGTCTGAGAGCGGCTCCGGAGAGGCCTCGGCAACGCAGGTGACGGGCAAGAGCCCCGCGCTGGGCTGGCCCGAGAGCCTGCGCGCAAAGGTGCAGTCGCCCTCATCCTCCCCGAGGGCGCAGAGCCTGTCCCCGCGGCGGACACTCAGCTCCCCCACGCGCCGGGCCCTGAAGTCGTAGAGCGCGCGGAAGAGCTGCGGGCGCGACGCGCGGGGGCTGCGGGGCGCGGGCGCGGGGTCGGCCTCGGTGTCCGGCTCGCTGCCCACCGGCCAGATTTTGTCCCAGAAGAAGGACAGGAAGGCCAGCCGCCTCCTGAGGAAGGGCTCCATGACCTCTGGGGTCACCACGCTGGGCCCAGGGCCTCGCCGGCCGCTGCCATAGAGCCCCGAGGGCGCAGGAGGAACGGGCGGTGCCGGTGTCCAGCGCTCCCTGCACCGCGTCCCCAGGCGGCACCTGCCCGTGGGGCGACGGGGACCCCGGCCCTGTGGTCACTCGGAGGCCCCTGCAAGGAGGCACACGGGGCGTTCGGGCTCGTGGGGTGCAAGGCGGACACCCTGCCTCGGGAGCACCGACGGCCCCTCCTCTCCTCAACCTACAGGTGTCTGGTGCGAGCAGAATCACCTCCCGGACCCACCGGCTGACGGAGGCTAGGGCTGGGGCGGGGCAGGCTCCGGGAGGGGCCGCGGAGGGCGGGGCGGGCGGGGCCGGCCTCTCTCCCGCCGCCCTCGCAAGGCCCAGGCAGGCGGGTGACTCTGTCCAGCAGGACCCCGCCCTTGCCCAAGGACGCCACAAGCCCTGCAGCCCCGCGCGCCGCGGAGAAGCGGGGTCCAGGGAGGGCGATGCTGTCCACCACCCGCGTGGTTGCCGAGCCCGAGCTGCACTTACTGAAAATTTTCCTGCTTATTTCAATGTTGCCCAGATATTTTAACACCATCAACCCCACACTGGCTCTGCGCGGAGCCTGCAGAGGCCCCAGGACAGGTGCTTGAGGGGCTCTCAGCACCCCAGCTTTCCTGCTGTAAACAAGATGCTGATTGCAGGGAGCTTGGCCTCAGGGCCGGTACCCAGATGCCCCACGATGCCCAGTGACTGGCTTCTGGGCCAGTCAATGCCCAGGAGATACCCAGAGGCCACTGTGGGGAAGTGGAGGCTGGGGTATGAGCAGGGAGGCCAGCACATGGGGAAGGGGCGGCGGGCAAGCCCCTAGCTGGGACCTCCCACCCTCTCCCTGGACAGCGTCAAGCCCCACGTGCTGAAGCAAACCCTGCCCGCCCAGGCAGGTCCCCAAGGCAGGGCAGGGTTGGGGGAGGGAATCCCAGCAAAACCCAGCAGAGCCAGGTCTAGGGCGGTGTCCTGAGGCAGGGGGTTGGGGTGGGGGTCCATCTGCAGTCTATCCTCCTGCCAGCCTCCCCTCGGGCTCCTGAGTGTGTGGGCGGTGGGGAGGAGGCATGTTTAGTCTCTCTCTCCTCCCACCGGCCTCCCCTCGGGCTCCTGAGTGGGTTGGGGGAGCATCTACAGTCTCTCTCCTCCCACTGGCCCCCCTTGGGGCCCTGAGGGAGAGTAGGGGTGGGGGCTGTCTGCAGTCTCTCACTCCTCTCGCCGCCCCCGCCAGCAGCCCCTTCAGCTCCTGGGTGGCCTTCATGGACCTCACGCCCGCCCCTCCCCACATCTCACACCCATCAATGCCCTGCTACATGTGTGTGGTGGAACGCATCCATCCAACAGGGTGACCAGTGTCCAGCTGATGACAAGCCCTTTCACGCCTGCCTGTCCTGGAGCTGCAAACCGACTTCTCGGCAACCTCGCATCTGGGGACTAGCGTGTGCATTGTGGGGTGGCAGTGACACCAGTGGGCTGGCTCTCAGGGCACCCCAGGGCTAAGCTGTGTCCCTGGCTGACAGCCTGGAGCCAGCAGGGGCCCTGGGAGGCTGGACATCGCCAGGCTCGGGCAGGCTCTGCCCTACGGAGAGGCATCCTTTGGCGGGGGATGGGGGGTGGGATGTTCAGAAATGTGGATAATTATAAATACTAAATTGGGGGCAGTCTTAGAGGGGCCCCGAAGCCGATGCCCACCACCTTCTCCTCCAGCACACGTGCAATGGGGTTTTCGCAGACCAGTTTCTTTCCTTTTACTTTTTTTCTTTTTTTTTTTTTGGGAACAGGGTCTCACTCTGTTGCCCAGGCTGGAGTGCAGTGACTCCATCACGGCTCTTAGCCTCCATCTCCTGGGCGCAAGCGATCCTCCTGCCTCAGCTTCCTAAGTAGCTGGGACTACAGGTGTGCACCACCACGCCCAGATACATTTTTTATTATGTGTAGAGATGGAATCTCCCTTTTCCCAGGCTGGCTTTGAATTCTTGGCCTCAAGTGATGCTCCTGCCTCCCACAGTGCTAGGACTACAGGCATGTGCCACCACGCTCAGCGACCAGTTCTCCTAAACCCTCCCTAGGACGGTGCCCCTCCCTCCTAGAATGCCAAGGCTGCACAGCTCCAGGGAGGCCTCTCAGGGCATGGGAGGCTTCTGTGCTCACCACACCGGGGTCAGGTGTTCAGGGCACTGAATGCAGATTCCTTCTGGACACTCCCTGTCCCTTAGGGCCACGGGATTGTGGCATAGGACTCAGCACATTCCATGCCCAGCTGGAGCCAGAGCCAGGCCTGGTTGTCAGGGTTAGGGCCGCGTCAGGCCTCTGCCCAAGCGTGTCTCACCCCTGCTGCATCACCCGCCTACAGATCAGCTCCCAGCATCCTCCCGTCTTCCCCTCCTTGTACCTGCCACCCTTGCACCACACACATGCAGGGATAAACGCAGTCGGCAGGCAGCCAAGGCCAGCTTCATCCGGCTCCTCCCTAGTGGTCCTCAGAATCCTCGGTCCCACAGGCCCAGCTGCCCTGTCCGCTGACCTCCAAGTTGTGCCCGAACGCCCACCCCTTCCTCACCTCACCACCTGGTGCAGCACAGCCCAATGCAGGGCCCCTGGGCAGGTGTCCATGTCGACAGTGCCTTCCCTGCCTGCTGGGCACTCCCCCGTGACCTCACCTCCTCCCTCAGACCTAATGGGGAGGTGGCAGAGGGGAGTGAGGAAAGGAGCCAGGGTCAGAAGACTGGAGCTTGACCAGATAAGGTGGCTCACCCCTGTAATGCCAGCATTTGGGGAGGCCAAGCAGGAGGATCACTTGAGCCCGGGGTTCAAGACCAGCCTGGGCAACACAATGAGACCCCCGTCTCTATTTTTTTAAAAAAAGAAAAGGCCAGGAATGGTGACTCACACCTGTAATCCTAGCACTTTGGGAGGCTGAGGTGGGTGGACAACCTGAGGTCAGGAGTTCAAGACTAGCCTGGCCAATATGGTAAAACCCCATCTCTGCTAAAATACACAAATTAGCTGGTCATGATGGCGGATGCCTGTATAATCCCAGCTACTCAGAAGGCTGAGAAGGGAGAATCGCTTGAACCTGGGAGACAGTGGTTGCAGTGAACCGAGATCAAGCCACTGCACTCCAGCCTGGGCAGCTAAATGAGACTCCATCTCAAAAAATAAAAAGAAAGAAAGAGAGAAAAAAAGAAGACCAGGGCTGCAGTCCTGCTCTCAGACTCACTGGCCACATGACCTAGGGCACATAGTGCTGAACCGCCCTGTGCCTCAGTTTCCCCATCTTAGCACTGAGCTTACAACAGCCATGAGGACACAGACCAGGAGGATGGGGGTGAGGGCCCTTCCTGATGTGTAGATGGATCCTGGTGGCAGGAGCTCTGCTACTTCAGGACACCCCAACCCAGGTTTGTGTGTCTGGAGGACACAGCTCTGAGGGTGTCACTGGTCAGGGTGCACCCTCCTCCCCCACGACTGTGGCCTCACTAACCCAGGCTTCACCATCCTCAGGGCCCAGGGAGGCTCTGTCTGCCAGGGACAACAGACCCAAAGTGCTCACTGCCCATGCCCTGGTGGCCACAAACAGAGCTGGGCGAGACTGAACCCAGAGCAGCCCCTGGCACCCTGCAGCACTGCCCAGCAATGAAAAGGAGGAACTGTGGATGCCTGCATGGAGAGGGTTATGCTGAGCCCAGGAAGCCCATCCCAAGGCTGCATACTGAAGGCCCACATGGATACAACATTCTTGAAACAATGAGATAGAGACGGAGAGGCAAGTGGCTGCAGAGCTAGGGAGGGGTGGCAGAAAGCAGCATGGCCATAAAGAACATGTCAGGCCCCCTGGGGGTGGCACCACGCTGCATGGGCGTCAGGGTCCTGGTGTGATCGCACATGGCAGGCCTGCAAGATCCTCCCATGGGAGGCTGCGTGGAGGGAAACAGGCCCTCTGTGTTATCTCTTACAACTGCAGGTGAATCTACAATTGTCCCAAAATTAAAAGTTTAATTTTGTTATTATTATTACTATTTCTGAGACAGGTCTCACTCTGTCTTACTGCACCCAGGCTGGAGTGCAGTGCTGTGATCTCGGCTCACTGCAACCTCCACCTCCTGGGTTCAAGGGATTCTCCTACCTCAGCCTCCCAAGTAGCTGGGATTACAGGCGCCAGCCACCACAACTGTCTAATTTTTTGTGTTTTTAGTAGAGACGGGGTCTCACCTTGTTGACCAGGCTGGTCTCGAACTCCTAACCTTAGGTGATCCACCTGCCTTGGCCTCCCAAAATGCTGGGATTACAGGCATGAGCCACCACACCCAGCCATTATTATTCTTTTTAGAGACAGGGTCTCCCTCTGTTCCCCAGGCTAGAGCGCAGTGGCACCATCTCAGCTCACTGCAGCCTCACCCTCCCAGGCTCAAGTGATCCTCCAGCCTCAGCCTTGCAAGCAGCTGGGACCACAGGTGCATACCACCACACCCAGCTAATTTTAAAAATTATTTGTAGAGACAGGAGTCTCTCTATGTTGCCCAGGCTGGACTCAAACTCCTGGCCTCAAGGGATCCTCTCACCTTGGCCTCTCAAAGTGCTGGGATTATGGGCCTGAGCCACTGAGCCCAGACAAAAGTTTAATTTTTAAAAATTGGATGGGAAATCTGAAATCAAAAGAAAGGGGGTACGATGGAGGCCAGGAGAGGGCAGAGGTCCAGGACCTGCCTGACCCCAGAAGAGAAGAGGGGCTGCTCTGCTTCTCTGAGAGTGGACTGCAGGGCTGGGGGTAAGGGGTTAGACAGCACCCCCTCCTCCAAACAACCCAGCTTTGTCTCTGAGCCCTAAATAACAGTAACAACAATAACCATAGCTGGCATTTATTGAGTTCCAGCCCAGGCAGGGAGGGCAGGGCAGAAACAGCACCCAACAGGACTGGGCAGGGGGCTCACACCTGTGATCCCACAGGATCTGAGAGACACAGGTGGAGGATCACATGAGCTTGGGGGGTGGAGGCTGCAGTGAACGGGTGGACACTACAGCCTGGGTGACAGAGCAAGACCCCATTTCAAAAGAAACACCCACACCGACCCACTTCCTCCCAGGCCTAACCCCTGGGGCCTCCCTGCACCAAGGGAAAGCTCTTCCAGGGTGGGATCACCAGAAGACGGTGGAAGCTCAGGTGACAGAAGCCTAGGAGGGGCTCAGGGATGCCCATCCTGGGAGAGGCCCCAGCACTGACCTCCCTGGGGGTGGAGAGGAAGAGGATGGAAAGGGCATCCTCTTCCTGGATCTTCCTGAAGGTGAAGCAGGAGCACCTTGGGGTGTCTGAGACTGACTGTGACCCTAGGAGACCCCCCAGCTAGCTGGGGTGTGCTGTGGGGGAAGGGGAGGATCCCACAGGCCCTGAGTCCAACTGAACGGATACGGACGGGACCAGATGGCCTCAGAGCTCCTCTGCGCGCCTCTCTGGAGCTATGGAGACCCCATTGATCCACAGTCAGGTCGGGGCCTGAGCTTGGGCGGCCCTTTTCGGTAGGAGCCTGCGGTGGGTCGACCCTGTGGTGGGAGGAGCCCATGGTGGGAGGACCTGTAATGGGAGGAGCCTGTGGTGGGAGGAGCCAGATGTGGGAGGGGCCTGTGGTGAGAGGGGCATGAGGGAGGAGCTCGTGGTGGAAGGATCGGTAGTGGGAGGACCCTGTAGTGGGAGAAGCCTGTGGTGGGAGGAGCCAGTGGTGGGAGGGGCATGAGGGAGGAGCCCGTGGTGGGAGGAGCCCCCGGTGGGAGGAGCCTGTGCTGGAAGGCGCCCCGGGGCGGAGCCTTGGTGGGGCGGAGCCTTTGTGGGAGGAGCCTGCGGTAGGAG
Organism: Cacajao melanocephalus; assembly: GCA_963573385.1. Taxonomy (NCBI): domain Eukaryota; kingdom Metazoa; phylum Chordata; class Mammalia; order Primates; family Pitheciidae; genus Cacajao; species Cacajao melanocephalus. The sequence goes on along the minus strand of CAUYLG010005563.1, from coordinate 77,503 downwards.
GTGCCCGCAGCGGGCGGGGCCGCTCCTCTCCTCTGTCGGGGCACTGGGTGGTCCATCCATCCGCCAGGTCACTGGTCCCTTCCTCTCTCCCAAATTCCTCCGAGGGATTCCCGAGGACTGCGCCCGGATTGAGGGGTTGAGGAGGACCCCTCTCCCAGTCACCCGCGGCTCCTGTGCCCCGCCAGAAGCCCGGGAGGAGTGCGTAGCGAGCGCTGTGCCCGCGGAAGGGCTCCGGGACGGGCGTCTTTCAGGCGGAACCCCAGTTGGAGCCTGGCTCTCCAACCAGTCACCTGCGGTGGCCCCCCAGGTCGGGGACGCGGGCCCCCAGAAGTCTAGGGCTCCCCAGCAAAGGAAGCGGATGGGGGTCCCTGGTCCCCACCCCGGCCCCGCCCCCGGGCCGCCGCGTCACAAAGGCCCCTGGTCCCCAGGGCAACCCGCGGAGCACCGGCGAGGGAGGCTGGACTCCGGGAAGTCCGCGCAGCTCGGCTTCGGAGGCAGGGCAAGTGGGCCGGGTCTGGGGCGGTGGTGGAAGATGTGAGAGGAGGGCAGGGGTCTCGGGAAGGCAAGGGGCAGGGGCAGGCAGAGCGCCGGGGAGGTGGGCCCGGGCCGTGGGAGCCGAGGGCAGTGAAGTGGAAGGGGGAGCGCGCGGGGACCTGGTGGTCTTGGGGAGGTGGGCCTGGGACCAGGGATGTGATGGAAGCAGGGACGGTCTCAGAACCGCCTTCCCAGGTTCACGAGCAGCTCCTCTGGGTTTTCCACCTGGGAAGCATCCCTCAAATTTCCCTCCAGCGTGAAATCCACCCCAGCCTCCAGCCAAAGCAGGACTTACGCCTGGGGTCCTGGCCTCCTGCTCTCAGCTTGCACCTCACCCCGGGCACACTCCCTGCTGTCCCCAGGGGGCCTGTTCTCACCCTGCTGCCCCAGGAAGCTCAAGGGTTGCCCCTTTGAGCATGAGGCAGACGTGGCTTGATGGTCCCTGTGTGGCCTTGGGGAAGTCACACACTCACTGCTTAGTTCTGATTTGCGATTCAGGTTTGTCCAAGGCCCAAGTGGCTGCGACAACCTGAGATCCCCAGGGTTGCTAGGAGCCAGGGCAAGGTGTGGCTTGCTCTCCAGGGAGCTGCAACAGAGCCTGGGGCCACAGCTGCACTCACTGGTATACCACGGACAGAGTTCAGGCTTGGCTCAGCAGCTGGGCGCAAACCCTGGATGAGAACAAACACCAAGCTTCTTAGCCTCAGGCTTCTTCTGGGAAATAGGGTGACAGAATCCAGCCCCTTCGTGGGGTGTTTCTTGTGGAATCCGTGAGCTCCCCAGGCACAGGATCCCCAGTCCACAGCGAGGGAGGAGGACTGCTCCTCCGGGCCCAGGCCTGGCTGCCCTCCTCCCACGCTGACCGGTCAGCTGGCCTCGCCTTTCGTGAGGCACATCTCTGTTCTCCAACTGCGGTGAGGTGTGGAGAGTCCCCAGGGAGAACTGGAGCGGGAGGATGGCCCATGAGTGTCCCCAAGGGGGGTCCCATGCTGCGTAGGGCCTCCCTGTCTCCTCTCCACAGCCCCATGGGACCCCCTTTCAGCACCAGCGCTAGGAAGCGGGACCCTTGCCAAGCACTGGGATTTCTGCCTTGGCTGTTCTGGCCAGAAGCCCGCGGTCCTAGCCTTTTCTGTTCTGTCCTCCAGGCCACTATTTGTCAGTAGAGGTTTTTGCCCCTCAGCATAAACTGCGTCCAGATCTCTGTAGCCTGCCCATCCAGTCCTCCAGGCAGCCTCTTCCCAGAGAGTTGTGCCCCCGAGGAAGGACAGAGGCCCAGCATGGGGGCAGTGGGCTGAAGCCATCACTGAGCGAGCTGTGGCCCTGGAAGGCCAGCCCAGCTGACACCCCGCCCTCCCCCCAGCTCCCGGATGATGAGCTCCCACGTGGCAGGCCTGGGCCTGGACAAGATGAAGTTGGGCAGTCCCCAGTCCCTCCTGGACCAGGAAGAGGCAGATGACCAGCAGCTGCTGGAGCCGGAGGCATGGAGGACCTACATGGAGCGCCGCAACGCCCTGCGTGAGTTCCTGACCTTGGACCTGAGCCCGCACCTGCTCAAGCGCCACCACGCCCGCATGCAGCTGCTGCGAAAGTGCTCATACCACATCGAAGTCCTGCCCAAGCACCTGGCCCTGGGAGACCAGAACCCGCTGGTGCTGCCCAGCACCGTGTTCCAGCTCATCGACCCCTGGAAGTTCCAGCGCATGAAGAAGGTGGGCGTGGCACAGACCAAGATCCAGCTCCTGCTACTCGGGGACCTGCTGGAGCAGCTCGACCACAGTCGCGCTGAGCTGGATGCCCTGCTGGAGTCGCCCGACCCGCGGCCCTTCCTGGCCGACTGGGCACTAGTGCAGCGGCGGCTGGCGGAGGTGTCGTCCACCATGGACAGCTTCCTGACCATGATGGTGCCAGGCCAGCTGCACATCAAGCACCGCCTGGTGTCCGACGTTGGGGCCGCCAAGATCCCGCACATCCGGCTCATGCTGAGCACCAAGATGCCAGTCATGTTTGACCGCAAGGAGTCGGCAGCCCACCAGGACTGGGCCCGGCTGCGCTGGTTTGTCACCGTCCAGCCGGCCGCGCCGGAGCAGTACGAGCTGCGCTTCAGGCTGCTGGACCCACAGACGCAGCAGGAGTGCGCCCAGTGCGGCGTCATCCCCGTGGCCACCTGCACCTTCGACGTCCGAAACCTGCTGCCCAACCGCTCCTACAAGTTCACCATCAAGAGGGCCGAGAGCGCCACACTGGTGTACGAGCCGTGGAGGGACAGCCTGACCCTGCAGACCCAGCCGCGGCCGCTAGAGGGGCTCGGTCTCAGCCACACCGTCGGAGAGGTGATTTTCTAATATTTATCCACTAATTACGAGGAGTGTAAATGCACATACAGAATTAAAGAAACAAACCTATTTACGTTTGAAAGGCAGCAGCCACCAGTGTTTTTCCTGGCTCGGAACATGAGACCTCAGCCCAAGCTCAGGGCAAGGAGGCCTCCATGGCAGAGGGGGCTTTTTCCCACCACTCCCTGTGTCCAGTGGAAGCCCCAGGCCCTCTGCTCCTGCTCTTCCCCAGGGGGAGCCCCAGACCGGACCTCCCAAGAGAGCTGACCTCCCAAGACAGCTGAGCCGGAAGACCCCCTGACACCGGTGGCCACCTCCAGTGATGAGAGCTGCTTCACAGGGGCTCTGCCGTCCTGGCCCCGGGCCCTCTTTGCCACCCCCATTGCTGTGACCAGGCTCCATTCACCTTCCTTGCCTGAGGGGCTGGGGGGCTCCCTTGGGGGATGGTACTCCTAGGCTGTGGTGCCTCCTACCACCCCCTGCCCAGCCTCCCGTGCCCGAGGAGGCAGCCACACCACCGAGAGTCCCTGGCTGTGAGCAGCTCAGCCGAGCCCCCCATACCCCACCCCCACCTTTTGTTCCTCAAGGGCCTGCCCCCACCCATCCAGCTCCCTCTCTCCTCCAGGATTGGGGGCTTTTACTAGGCACCCAGCCTCTGCTTCCCCTGACTGCTCACCTGCGGGGCCCCAGCTACTGCTTCCTCCCAGAAGCCTTCCCTGGCTGCAAGCTGGTGAGGCCCCCAAGTCCCCTTCCTAGAGGCGCCTTCTCATCCTCCACGCGGGCACTTAAGCTATTGCAGAACTACTGTCTATTTCATGACGGCCGTGAATAGCCATGCTCTTCAAGTCAGGGCCCGTCTAGCTCACCAAGGAGGCCACGGTCCTGGGGACTCCATGCTCCGCCCCTCCCTCCACAGACGCCCATAACCTCTTTTCCCACAGTGACCATAGCCCCGGCCACCATCTGACCCGCCAGCTGGCTCTGGGAGGCCCTGCTGTGCACTTCCAGGGGCAGCCGGTGCCACAGGAGCGTCTGTGGACGCAGCCACAAATGGGCCAGGTGCGGAGGGAGCCCAGTCCACAGCGGCCAGGGGTCCGAGGAGCAGCTTCAAAGGCCAGACTAGCAGGACAGTCAAGGCTAGTGGCCTCGGGGACTTGGACTTGGCCAGGCTGCGGACAGAGTGCAGCGGCCGCGGGCCACCGGAGCAGCTCTGGAGCCATGGCCTGCCCTCAGCACACCAGGCACTGGCCCTCCTCATGCCCAGAGAGACACCCTCCCCACGCCCAAGACACCCTCCCCGCGCTGAGACACCCTCCCCATGTCCGAGACATGCCGGAGCCACCGGCGGTGTGGGAGTCACCACCCTACACATGGCCCTGCACCGGGTGCTCTGCAGTTGGCCCTTGACAGCCTCCACGGCTGTGTCCCAAGCACAACCACCACCCACTTTTGCCCCCCAGCCAGGCCTCAAAACACGCAGAAGTGAGAAGAGCTTTCAGAGTGGTCTTCATTATTAAATTAATATCTAATCACATAATTCAAAGATATAAAAATTGGAATGTAGAAGGTGGAGCAACCCCTCCCTCAGGACTGGAGGGGCAGCAGGGGCAGAGCTGCCCTGGGGCAGGTGGGCGTTGCCAGGTCCCTCCAGGGGGAAGGCTGAGAAACCGACACAGCCGAGCAGGATGTCCCGGAAGGCTCAGTCCAGGTGGAGTGTCGCCCTAGCACCTCCTGGCTCCCGAGCCCGCTGCACAGCCCATGGGAAGATGGCAGGACTGGCTTTTCACATTTCGGAGGACCGGGTGTAGCGACGTGGACCCTGGCTTTGGGCCACCCTCCAGCAGCCCTTGAAGGACACAGGCAGTGGTGGGAAAAAGGCCCCCTCTGCCAGGGAGGCCTCCTTGCCCTGAGCTTGGGTTGAGGTCCCTGTTCCAGTAAAAAGGATACTGGCTTTATTTATTTATTTATTTATTTATTTATTTATTTATTTTGAGACAGGGTCTCATTCTGTCGCCCAGGCTGGAGTGCAGTGGTGCAATCCTGGCTCACTGCAACCTCCGCCTCCAGTGATTCTCGTGCCTCAGCCTCACAAGTAGCTGGCATTACAGGCACCCACCACCACGCCCAGCTAATTTTGTATTTTTGTAGAGATAGGGTTTCACCATGTTGGCCAGGCTGGTCTTGAACTCCGGACCTCAGGAGATCTGCCCGCCTCAGAGCAATTCAGGCATGACCCACTGCGCCCGGAAGGATGCTGTCTCTTTATTTAAATAGAAAATAAATTTGAACTCCACGGACACTATCCAGGGTAATCACAGATGGTGTCCAAAGGCCAAAGGGCAGTCTCCACAGGGTTTCCTTCCTGGTTCTGAGACTTCGTAGTGAAGGCAGAATTTCTTTGCGCTGGTCCCAAGGAAACCCTTCTTGGCCACCCTGAGAGGCGGTCCTGTCCCCGATGTCCAGGAGAAGCAGGGGTGTGGAGACCGGCCATCCCGTTTCCTCCTCCCAAGTGCACCCACTTCACACCCCAGGGAGACAGGCGGGCTGATGAGCAGCTGGCGAGGTGGTGGGCGGGGGTGCTGGCCTTTCCCTCCCAGTCCTGGAATGGTGCTGGTGGGGAGGGCTCTTCAGGAAGGCACGGCTGGCCTTCTCCGGACTTGCACCTGGTTGGCAGGCACAAGGCTCTGCTGAGCCTCACAGAAGTCCAGGAGGCTACGCCAGAGGGGGCAGCAGCGCAGGAGGAGATGGTCTCCTGTGAGGGTGGAAATCAGGCAGGAGTCAGGGTCAGGTTGGAGGAGTCAGGGTCAGGCAGGAGTCAGGCAGGAGTGAGGCAGCTCCCCGGCCCCAGTCCCAGCCCCACCTGCTTGCCCACCAGGGAGGAGCCCAGCCCCACCCTCACCGATCAGGCAGAGCCCCTCCTGTGCCCGCGTGAAGGCCACGTTCACTTGGTTGGGGTCCACAACAAAGCCCAGGAACTTCTTGAGCCAGCTCTTGGTCGGCCGCTGGTCCAGATCGCTCTTGGCACAGGTGCGGACGGTGCTCACCAGCACGTAGCGCCACTCACCCCCTGCGGGATGGGAGGTGAGGCCCTGCGGCCGCCACACCCACCCTCCTGGCCCCGCCATGAGCCCCCAGCCTCACCCTGGCTCTTGGTGATGGACGAGACAACCACCCCGGCGATGCCCTCTCGCAGAAGCGCCTTGCTGATCTCAGAGGCCTGCGCGTTGTAGGGCGTGAGGATGGCGAGGTCCTGGGGCTCCACTGTCCTCCCCAGGGTCAGCTGCTTGGTGATGCGGACCTGAGGGGCCAAGGAGACAGGTGGAGTGGAGCTTGGTGCCTCTCCTGTCCCCTCCTCCTCCAGGAAGCCTTCCCTGCCTCACAGGCACAGACACTCACCACCTCAGCCACCTCCTCCAGATTGGCCTTGGAATTCTCATTCCCTTCGTCCGTGGACACCAGCAGTCTCCGCTCGTGGCCCTGCACATGGCCAAAGATGACAGGGCAGCTCTCCTTGCCGGCATGGCCCAGGACGCTGGGAGGCCGCCTCAGGCCCTGCCACGTCTTCAGCCTACTCTTGTAGAATGCCATGGAGGGGAAGGCACAGATGCCCTCATGCTGCAGGCAAGGGTGTGCCCGGTCAGAGGCACCCAACCTGTGGCCCTCAGTGGCTGCACATGGGCTGGTGGCTGAGCGAGGAGGGGGGAGCTCACCATGCAGTACTGGGTGTCCACTGCACGTGGGCTGGGGGTTAAGCGGGGGTGCTCACCATGCGGTACTGGGTGTCCAGCATGTGTGCGTCCCCGTGGTACCTTTCGAACAGAGACCGGTCCAGACCCAGATTTTGCAGCCGCTCATTCTTGACCACAGGCCGCAGCTGCTTGTGGTCTCCGAGAAGAACCACCTGGAGGAATGGATAGGCCAGGCCCTGACACTCCTAGACCCAGAGGGACCCCAGCCCCACACAACACTCACGTCTGCACACACCAGGTGCCCGGAGGGGGGACCATGCCAGGCCTGCCCATGGTACTCACACACACCTCCCTCACCAACCTTCTCGGCCTGTGGGAACTGCACCAAGGGGATGAGGGTTTCGGGCTCCGTGGCCATGCCCGCCTCATCAACAAGGATCTGCCTCACATCCAGGGTTTTCAGGCTGGCGGAGGCTGCGCAGGAGCAGGTGCAGACGATGACCTCATGCCGGTCCAGTTCGAACTTCCGAGCGTTCCACAAGACCTTCTTGTACCTGACAGGGACACTGCCTGTCACCCCAGGGTGCCACGCTGCGGGCAGCTCCACCCCCTGGCCCCTGCCACTTACAAAGCCAGGTCCTCCCTAGAGAAGACTTCCCCTCTCTGCAGCCGGGCGTCAAAGGCCTTGATTTCTGATGAGTACGGGTTGGCCGCCTGCCGGATGCGGTGGTGCAGGGTGATGCTCCTAGGGGGCAGAGCTCCGTGAGCCCCGTCCATGCAGGGCTGTCCCGGGGGCAGAGCTCCTTGGCCCTGTCCACGCAGGACTGTCTGGACAGCCCGGCCCCACTCCGCCAAAGCCCGGAAGACAGTGGGCGCACCTGAGGCTCTGGTTGGGCCTCCCCTCCCGGGGGCTCTTCCTGAGCAGGTTCCTGCTGCCCACGTGCGGCGCTGGGAAGTCGATGGCCTCGGCCTGCTCGCTGTACACGCGGAGGGGCTTCAGCTCCAGCCTTCTCAGGAGCAGTCCTGGGGGCAGTCGGGGAACATGAGTCCTGCCCCGAGAGCCAGCACCCTGCAGGCCCCCCGCCTACCCCGCACACCTGCCAGGACATCCACCGACTTGTTTGAGGGGCCACAGTACAAGATGCAGGGACCCCCCAGCCAATTCTCCCCCACTGGGGGGGCTCCAAGCTGCACCTGCTCCTGGTTTGATTTATGAAACCAGAACACGATGTGGAGGCCCACGACTGTCTTCCCTGTACCTGCAGCCAATGAACAGGAGATCATAGCCCACTCCCAGGGTCCCCGTGCCCCAAGGCAGCCCAAGGCAGCCCAAGGCAGCCTGCGGCCTCCCGGTGTCAGCCCTACCTGGCGGGCCCTGGATGACCACGAAAGGCTTCTCCAGAGCCTCCCTGACAGCCCGGTTCTGGCTGGGGTTCAGCCTGTGGCGGCCTCCGGGGATGTTGTAGGTCTGGCGCTCCAGGAACCTGCTAGGGATCACTGAGAGGGGCAGCCTCCCTGAGCGCTCGTGCAGGGTGGGGCTGGGAGCCTGAGGGGAAGCCGGAGGGGTGGGGCAGGCCTACCTCTGCAGATGGGCTGCAGGGTGGGCCGGCCCAGGGCGATGCTGGTGACCAGTGGGGAGGCCTCCTCCAGCCCACGCACGGCTTCCTCCTTGCGGCTGGGGGTGAAGGCAGACACTGGAAAACCAACGGGACTCCCAGAACAGGGCTGCTGCCCTCAAGCTTCCCCTCCTGAAAGGGAGGATCCCGGAGCGGCACCCCTCCAGCCCCGCCTCGACTGTGGAAGCCACTCACAGATCAGGAAGCTGCTTGGGCAGCAGCTCGACAGTAAACAGGGTCCCCGGCCTCAGCACCTCTTCTGGAACCTTCTCCATGCCCATGCGGTGGACGAAGAAGTACACCTGTCTAGGAGCCTCCTGCCGGTCGGCCCGGCGCTCCTGGTCCCTGTCCTCCGTCAGCCCATGGGCCACCCAGGTATACGTGCCAGGGTCGACGCTCAGGCCAGGGCCAGGGCTGCGTGGCCCGGGGGGTGGGCTGGCCATGGGTGCCTGCAGCCCCTCGAGTCGGATGCAGAGGTAGCAGTTGCCGAAGTTGATGTCGAGGTGGTTCTCCTCAAGGAAGGCAGCCTCCAGACGGAAGGTGCCCTGCAGCTGCCCCTGTGGTGTCCGCGACGCATCCCAGGAGACACTCAGGTACTGCAGCGTGACAGAGTCATTCTCGGCAACCGCGCCAGTGACTGACTCCAGGGCACAGAATGGCTCCCACACGCAGGCGTACTCATCCACATCGCGGTACCGGTCCCGCGGGGCCTGGTACAGGTAGCCCAAGAAGCAATCTCCAGGCTGCTCCACGTGCTCCAGGCAGAGGCTGAAGCCAGGTGCTATGGTCCAGAGCTGCGGGCTTGGAACCAGGAAGCCGTGCTGCAGCCTGGCACCGAGCTGCACTTGCAGAGTGTCCCCGCTGTCCAGTTCCCAGGCCACCTCCAGGAAGTGGCCGCAGTGGCTCCGCTGCACCTGCGCCTGCTCCCGCCGCCGGGGCTCATCTCCCTTCTTCTGGATGAGGGCAGCCGCCTCTGGCCAGTGCTGCATCTCCAACAGCGCCAGCAGCTGCTTCCACAGGGCCCTGGAGACGGCCCAGGTGTGTGGGTCCAGCACAGGGCCAGGCGGCGGCAAGCGAGGGCTGGAGCTCCGCACAGAGTAGACACGGCGCCGCCACAGGAGCTGCAAGCCCGGCCGGCCCTCCAGGGCATGGGGTTGCTCTGCCAGCTGCAGGGAGGCATAGGAGACAAGGCAGGGATCGGGCAACGTCTCTTGGTTGCCAGGGAAGAGCAGCCGGAAGCAGCGGGACCCTGCCTCCACGTCCAAGACAAAGCCCAGCTTGTCGAGAGCCTGGGCCTTGAGCTGCGTAGCCAGGTGCAGGCTGCGCGCCCGCCGTTGATAGCTCTGGGCAAGTGCGTGCTGGAGGCTGAAGTCCTGGCAGAGCCCATCGATGTCCCTGGCAGAGTAGGCGGAGCCCCCGTGGCCCAGCACCTGCAGGATCTGCCGCTGCAACACCACGTCCAGGTACCTCCGGATGGGCGAGGTGGCCCAGGTGTACCAGTCCACCTGCAGTGAGTAGTGGCCGCCCCGCTGCCCGTCACCCCCCCGGCCGCTGCGGACAAACACCGAGCGCTCCAGGGCCTTGCGGAAGTCGCGGCCTGCAGGAGCCAGGAACGGGTGCATGTCGTCTGTGGCGATCAGGTCCACCATCTGCTCGTAGTCATGGGTGCGGGCAGCAAACTGGACCTGCTTCCAGAGGGAGGCCAGGAGGTGCAGCCGCGTGTCGGGGGGGCCACTGTCACCACCGCCGCCGCCACCGCCATGGAGGTGGTGGCTGAGGTGCAGTGACAGGGGCGCCCACTCCCCGTGCTTCTCACGCATGGCCTCCATCTGCTGGCCACGGGGTGCTGGCTGCCGCCGCAGAGGTGTGACCGCCCGCGTGCACTCGCTGCCCACCAGGAACTCAGCCGCAAGCCTGTTAAACTGGATCATGTATTCCTTCACCATAAGGTGGGCCACGCGGAAGCCCAGGACGCTCTCCTCGTCCGGCTGCTCATAGAAGCAGTCAGACTGCAGGCGGCACCGACGAAGCTGCCGAGAGAAGTAGCAGGCAGCCACGACGCAGGCGGCCACGGAGTCCAGGTGGGCCGGCAGCTCGTGGCCGGTGCCCGGGTGCTGCCTGATCACCTCCTCCGCCTCCTCGTAGGACAGCTGGCGGTCGGAGCAGACCACGGAGGGTGCAAAGCGCAGACTCTTCAGCTGGCCGTTGGCCTTCTCCAGAGTGAGGAACAGGGAGATGGCCAGGCGGTCCCGGCCCGGCAGGAGGCTGAGTATGTCCTGGCAGAGGCTGGCTGGCAGCATGGGCACTGGCTCCCTGCCAGGGGCGTAGAATGCCGCACCCTGCCTTCGGGCCTCCACGTCCAGCGCCCCATCCCGGGGCACGAAGCTGGCCACGTCGGCGATGTGCACGGCCACCTCGCACCTGGGGCCCAGGTCCCGGACGCTGAGGGCATCGTCGAGGTTGCAGGCGCCCTGGGGGTCCACGGTGAATGTCAGGAAGGCACGGCAGTCCTCTCGGCGGCCAGCAACCCAGCCAAGCTCCATGTGGTATTTCTGCAGTGCCTTGGCAGCGGCAGCCAAGTCCAGCGGGGGCGCCCTCAGGCCGTACTCCAGGCCGAGGATGCGGAGGCCCTGATCCCAGGTGCTGGCCTCAGGCAGCACCTCCCGGACTATGCCCAGCGGGTAGTAGAAACCCGACCGCCACAGTACAATGTGCACCCAGAAGAGCCGGCTGTGCCAGGCCTGGGCTGGGAGCCTCTCCAGCCCCACGCGCTGCAGCCGGCCCTTGAGAATGCTGTAGATGGGCACCTGCGACGGGTCCTTCAGCTCCGCCACGAAGATCTTGGTCACAGAGCCGTTGATGGGCACCATGATGCGTGGATCCCAGGCATCCATGCGGCACACGAACGCCAGCTCACGCCGCCGTCTCTTCAGCACACCCATCACGCGGCCCCGAAGCCGCCCCTCGGGGGCCCTGTCGCCCGAGAGGAGCTGCACCAGCACCTCATCGCCGGTGAAGGCCATCCCACAGTCCAGGCGGCCCCTGACCGGGATGGGGTCCGAGGGGGCGTCGTCCAGCGGGATGGCAGAGGCCCGCTCAAAGGTCTCCTGCACGAAGGTGCAGCGGCGGTACTGCTCTGGCGCCGAGCGCAGCAGCTTCCGTAGTGTAGCGGGGGGCAGGTTCTTGTACAGCCGGGCCTGGCACGGGGACTCGGGCTTGGCAACGGTGTCCAGCAGCCCGTCCTCCCTGACGGTCACCATCACCTTCCGGCTCTCATCCAGAAGCTCCTGCAGGATGGTGTCGTCGGCGTTGAGCTCCCCGTCCAGTGGCCAGAAGTCAGCCTCTGCGTCCTCTGGCTCCGTGGACTCCACGCCCTCCACAGCGGCAGCTCCTGCTGCGCTGGCCCCGGGCTCCACATAGTCCTTCACTGCGTCTCCCGCTGGCGCTGCCCCGGCCTCCATCTGCACTGTGGTTGCCGTGAGGCCACGGGACACCGGGCTCAGAGCCTCCTCTCCTGGCTCTGCCTTCACTGTGGCCGTCCCCACAGCGGCCAGCTCCTTGGCCAGGTCCCCCATCGGCTCTGCAGCAGCCTCCCAGGCCCCCGCGGCCCCAGCCTCTGTGCAGCGCCGTCTCTGGGCCACACCCTGCTCAATCTGCTCCATGGAGAGGCCCTCAGGGCAGACGCTGCGGTGTTCCACGCACTCACGGATGAAGCTCTCCCAGAGCTTGCCACAGGCCCCGCAGGAGCACAGGGCCACAGCGTCCCCCACCACCACCAGCTGTGACTGGGCGCGCGTCAGGACGGTGTTGAGCACGCGGGCGTCAGTGAAGAACCCGGGGTCCTGCACGCCGGGGCTGAGCAGGCTCTGGCAGGTGTGCACCGTGCTCAGCACCACCACCCGGAACTCCCGCCCTGCAGGGGGACGCACGCGGTCAGACTGGGCAGGCGGGACGGCTGGACCAGCCCCTCTCCTGCTGATGCCAGGCTGAGGAGTGGGCCAAGCCCCCCGGGACATCCTGGGGCAGCTGGCAGCACCGGGTCCCACTGGTCACCCACCTGGCAGGATCTCAAAGCTGCCCACAGACACCTGGCCTAGGTCCCGCCTCCTCAGCTCCTGCCTCAGCGCACTGACCTGAAGACGCAGCCGGGCCAGGGATGAGCGCCGGATGCAGTGAGCACTCGGCCACCCCCAACAAGGAGAGAGACCCCTGCCAAGCCCCAGACACCTCAGGGACCGAGCCCCACATCAGCCCCTGGAAGCAAATGCTGTGGCCCCCTCTTACAGATAGGGAAACTGAGGCAGGGACTCATCCGTCAGCCAGCAAGCCCCCCACCCCCTGGCGGGGATGCAGTCAGGGGTCGTCACAGGCTGGCCGGGCTCACCTGGGCCCCGTGGGAAATCACGCAGATGTGTCCCTGCTCACGGCTGCCCCAGCAGGGGGGCCAGGTGTTGTAGGCCTCCTGCACCTTCTCCACGGCCTGGGCGATCTCGGCCAGGTTCAGCCAGGACACCATGGACATGTCCCGCTGGGGACTGCCCGCTACGTGGCAGAACATGAGCGGGTAGTGTCGGGGGTGGCGCGGGACCTTGCCCCTGGCATGGATGGGGTCGCCCTTGGCCACGTAGAAGTGCCGTGAGACGAAGCTGACGATGGCCTCCGTGCAGCGGTAGTTCTCGTGGAAGACCAGGCGGCTCTGCCGTGCCACCTCGTGCGCCTCCCGCTGGTACTGCAGGAAGAGGCGGTGCAGCAGCGTGTGCTCTGCCGCGCGGGCCCTGGCCACACTGAACAGTCGGGGCGTGACCTGCATGTGGTCGCCCGCCAGCACGAGGCGGGTGCCACGCGAGGCGTAGGCCAGCGGGGTGAGGGCCTCGCACTCCAGCATCTGGGCCGCCTCGTCAATGAGGATGTGGGAGAAGAAGCCGACCGGCACTCGGAGCTCACGGGCCTGGGAGGTGGTGGTGACCACCAGGCGGTGCCGTGCCAGCTCTGCCCACGTGGGCGGGCGGAAGGCTTGGCGGTCGTCAGTCAGGCAGCAGTACTTCAGCGTGACCGGGTCCGTCTGGCTCAGTGGCCGGTCCGTGTACATCACACGGAGAGGAGTGGCCTCAGGGTGGCCGCCGCTGACGTGGCTGTGGAAATACTCCCGGATGTAGATGTCAGCAGCACTGCAGGACGGGAAGAGCTTGTGAGCTTCTTGCTGGGGCCTCGGTGCTGTCCACTGAAGCACCTGCTGTGTGCCCAGCCAAGCTGCCCCAGCACAGCCCTTGTCTGGCGGTCAGAGGTGAGCAGCGAACGCTGGTGTCCCCACTCTCAGGAGTCCGAAGGGCATGAGGCCACAGTGGAGCCCCAGCAGCCCCTCTGACACTGCAGACACCTGCCCCTCCCAGGCGCCCCAAACCCTCAGTGCAGAAATCAGCCCAGGACATCCCTACTTCCCCCTGGCAGGGATGGGAAGGCCCTAGCCCGGGCAGCTGGTGTGGCCAAGACCCAAAGAAACCGCATCAACCAAAGGGGAACTTCATGGTGGGGACAAAAGTCTGTGTTTCTATAAAAAACAAAAACCAGCCTCACCTCCAGGAAATGCTGGGTGGCCCAAGCCACAACCTTCCCCATGGGACAGGGCCCCTGCAGAGGCACCCAGCTCCTCACCCGACAGCAGACCCAGCACCCTGGGCCTGAGCTGGGCCTGATAAAGCCAAAGCCCAGGGCTGACTAGCTATGGGAAGAGCCCCACAGAATCAGAGGACTGGATCACATCCAGGGGTGACCGCCTGCCCACGAGGAGGGCTCCACAGAATCAGAGGACAGGAATGCATCCAGGGGTGACCGCCTGCCCACGAGGAGGGTCCCACAGAATCAGAGGACTGGAGCACGTCCAGGGGTGACCGCCTGCCCACGGGGAGGGTCCCACAAAATCAGAGGACAGGAGCACGTCCAGGGGTGACCGCCTGCCCACAGGGAGGGTCCCACAGAATCAGAGGACTGGAGCACATCCAGGGTGACCATCTGCCCATAGGGAGGGTCCCACAGAATCAGAGGACAGGAGCACATCCAGGGGGTGACCGCCTGTCCACGGGGAGGATCCTACAGAATCAGAGGACAGGAGCGCATCCAGGGGGTGATCACCTGCCCACAGGGAGGGTTCCAGAGAATCAGAGGATAGGAGCACATCTAGGGATGACCGCCTGCCCACAGGCAGGGTCCCACAGAATCAGAGGATTGGAGCACGTCCAGGGGTGACCGCCTGCCCACGGGGAGGGCCCCACAGAATCAGAGGACAGGAGCACGTCCAGGGTGACCGCCTGTCCACGGGGAGGGTCCCACAGAATCAGAGGGCTGGAGTGCATCAAGGGGGTGACCGCCTGCCCACGGGAAGGGTCCCACAGAATCAGAGGACAGGAGCGCATCCAGGGGGTGATCACCTGCCCACAGGGAGGGTCCCAGAGAATCAGAGGATAGGAGAACATCCAGGGGTGACCGCCTGCCCACGGGGAGGGCCCCCCCACAGAATCAGGGGACAGGAGCACATCCAGTGTGACCGCCTGCCCACGGGGAAGGCCCCACAGAATCAGAGGACAGAAGTACGTCCAGGGTGACCGCCTGCCCACGGGGAGGGCCCCACAGAATCAGAGGACAGGAGCACCTCCGGGGTGACCGTCTGCCCACAGGGAGGGTCCCACAGAATCAGAGGACAGGAGCACGTCCGGGGGTGACTGCCTGCCCACGGGGAGGGCCCCACAGAATCAGGACAGGAGCATGTCAGGGGCGACCGCCTGCCCAGTGTAGATGGGCCCATTCGTCGGGCCAGGTGTCAGGTGAGAGGGGGACAGGCCAGGCTCGGGCTTACCTGTTGGTGTGGGTGCAGATGAGCACCTTGGTCTGAGGCCACCGGATGACCTCCAGGGAGGCCATGGCCAGCGTGTAGGTCTTGCCAGTGCCAAAGGGGCCGTAGATGAGCAGCGGGGGGACGCACCTCCCATCCCCAGGACCCCGGCCCGCGATGAGCGCCATGGCCAGCTTCTGCTTGCGGTTACCACGCTTTAAGGATGGGACAGACCAAGGGCTGGGCAGGGCACAGGCGGGCAAGTCGGGCACCACCAGCTGCACCTCCGGCAGTGTGTCCACTGCCTGGTGCCAGAGGCGGAAGGTCATCGGGTCAATCTGGAACTGCACCTCCAGGACCAGGTGAGCCTCGGGCTGCAGCCCCAGGGCCAAGCAGCAGCGGGCCGGAAGCAGCAGCCACAGCACCTGCTCGGAGCTGGCCTGCCTCTCCAGCTGCACCTCAAACACCGTGTGGTCAGGTGCAGGCACCGGGGCCACCAGGGCCGTGCGGACCGCCCGGCCCAGCAGGAAGCCCTGGTCTGTGTCTGGCATCAGGGAGGGCGGGATGGGGACCTCGGCATACAGCGCTCCCGGAGGCGCGAAGAGCATGTTCAGCGCTGGTGTCTGCAAGGCCGTCTTCAGGGACACCTGGCCCCGCAGCGTCAGCCTGGCAGGAGGGCCTGGGTCAGCGCATGGCCGCCAGCTGCCAGCCCCGCAAGTCCAGGCCCCGCCACTCCCACAGCCCCAGCCCCGGCTCACTTGGCCACCAGCTGCTGCTGAGCAGCCTCCTCCTCATAGAGAAACTGGTGCATCCTCTGCCGATAGTTGGCTGGCGAGATGGGGCCCGAGGCCAGGCCGCCGCGGCTGAACTCTAGGGCCAGGGCAGGGGCCTTGTACCTGGCCATCAGGGCCATCTGCTCAGCTGTCCGCTCCATGCCAGGAACCACGTGGCGGTTGCCGGAGTGCCAGCGCTCCAGCTCCTCAGGGTGGCCGAGTGCCAGTCTCTCGCAGGGTCCCGGGCCATGCCCCAGACCCAGCTGCAGCCCCAGCTTTCGCAGCAGCACCGGCCGGCGGCCAAAGTCGAAGACCACCCATTGCTCAAAGGCGCCGAAAGAGGCAGCCCTGACACACACCTGCACCTGGAAGTCGGCTGCGGAGCCAAGCACGCGGAAGCGCTCGCCCCGTGCGTAGAGCTGGCCCGGCGGGAGGCAGGGAGCCACCAGGGAGAAGTCTGCACCGGGTTCCTGCTTCAGCAGGGCCACATGCAGCAGGGGCTCCTGGAGAGGAGGCCGGACAGTGAGGGGGGCCCAGGACTGCTCCCCACCCTCCCGAGAGGCAGCCTGGCCAGTGCAGCCCACGTGCAGGGTTCGGGTCCCGGCCCTGCCACTTCTTGGATAGAACCCAAGCAGATCACTCAGCCTCTGTGAACCTGCTTTTTCCTGTGCAAAATGGGGGTCACTGAATGTTCCTGGGTTCCCTGTGGATGTTCGGTGGGGCAATGTGGGCAACTTGGGACCTCCTCACCCACTCTCCAGGTGCCAGACCCTGGTGCATCCTGGTTTTTGTTTTTCTGAGACGGTTTCACTCTTGTCATCCAGGCTGGAGTGCAATGGCTCACTGCAACCTCCACTTCTGGGGCTCAAGTGATTCTCCTCAGACCCCCCAGTAGACGGACTATAGGCATGCACTACCAAGCCCAGCATATATATAAATTTATTTTTTTAGTAGAGACAGGGTTTCACCATGTTGGCCCGGCTGGTCTTGAACTCCTGACCTCAGGTGATCCACCTGCCTCGGCCTCCCAAAGTGCTGGGATTACAGGCATGAGCCACCACGCCTGGCCGAATCCTTGTTTTAACTGGTATACTCTAGAGTAACTTACCACGGTGGGACTCTCCCGCCCCCCTGTCTGTAGGTCAGGAGACTGAGGCAGAGAGGCTAAGGGACTTCCCCAGGTCACATGGACTCTGAGCGGCAGTGCCTCGGTATCAGCTCCATGATGAAGGCTCTCAGCTTCCACCTGGGCTGAGATCACCACCTCCCCAGGCTCCCTCCACCCGGTTGGGGCTGCTCCCCACTCACCTCAGAGTGGACGGCAAACGTCCAGCTGTACTGGGTCTTCCGCTCCTGGGCCTGGTACATCAGGGGCTGGTTGCAGGTGACGCGCACTCCCTCAAGGGTCTCTGCCAGCTGCGTGGAGGTCCACCTTCAGCAGGAGGCCAGGCCCCACCCCACCCACTCCCATGGCCCACTTACCACAAGGACCTCGCTGCTGCTACTCTGGTACTCGGCCAGCAGCCGTTCCTGGTAGGGCACCAGCCCGTCCTGCCAGGCCGCCCGTCCCCGCAGCTCCGCAGCCTGCGTGCGCTGGACCCACTCCTGCAGCTCCTGTGCCGAGTGCGCCTTGGTGCAGGCGTCCCCATACTCACAGAGGTCGGGCCTGGGGGACAGGAAGGTCAGCAGGACTGCACGGAGGCACAGCCACCAAGCTGAGTTCGAAGACTGGGACCTCCTCAGCCCAACACCAGCCTCTGCAGGGAGCAGGGGCTTGCCTCGTCCCACCCACTCCGGTGCCCCCAGGACAAGGCCCAGCTCGAGCAGCTCCCACGCACGGAGCTCCCTTATCTGGGTCCTCAGAGGCCACGTGGCTTCAGCCATCATGCAGAGGGGACCGAAGGTGGCAGGAGCCCCGCCCGCCGAACCTGGGAGCCCCTGGCTCTGCCTACAGTGGGCTCATGCCCCCCTCCGAGCTCCTTACTTTGGGCAAAGCTTGAATGTGGAGAGTCCCGGAGGTGGGGAGCGATGCTCCCAGGGCACGGCCTGGTCGAAGGCCACCATCTGTGCGTGCTCTGGGGAGGCGCAGTGATTCTCGAAGGCCTCCTGAGAGTGACAGGTGACCAAGCAGGTGGGGCAGTATAGCTGGGCCCTGGGGAGCCGGCCGAGGGGGGCTGCACGCCCATCGCCATCAGGGGCAGGGGTTGTGAGCAGGTCTCCCCGCTGGAGGTCGCCCAGCTGCTCGGCCTCCCACACAGCCATCTCCACGGCGCTGTGCGCAAACTGGCAGCAGGACTCTCCATGCCGGCATGGCTGCCCGCGCCCAACAAACCTGCAGAAGGCGGGTGGCTGGCCGACCCGAGGCCGTGGCCTCACCGCCACAAACTGTTGCTTGCGGCGGCCCTCGGCACTCACGTGGGCCAGGAGGGAGGGGCAGGCTCCGTGCTCAGGGCACTGCCCCTGGGAGTCCACGCGACAGATGCGTGGTGGGCAGCGCCTGAAGCAGAGGGAGCAGAGCAGTTCGAAGCGGCCACCAAACTCGGAGAGGATGGCCTCAGCCACCCCGCCTGCCCCTCCCTGGGCCCCACCGCCCCGCACCTCCGCCTTCAGCCACACGCGCTGGAGGCCATGCTCGCGCTCAAAGGTCCAGACCAGGGCCTCCTCACGGCTGCAGGCAAAGGTGCACCGGTTCTGGTGGCGCCGGCAGCCCAGGCCGGGGCTGTAGTAGCGGCAGACCTTGTAGCACAGGGGCCTAGGGAACGTGGGCCGGCAGCCCACCCTGCGCCAGACCTTGCTCTTGGTGGCCTGCTTGAGGCGGGCCAGCAGGATCTCGCCGGGGCAGTCATGCTCCACGCCACAGAGGACGTATGTGCTTTCATTGAGCCGCTTGGTGCAGCGGTAACAGCCCAGACGCAGGTCCACCAGGGCACACAGCCGGGCCAGGGACGGCCCCCTGGTGGCCGCGGGACTGTTGGGCAGCAGGCTGGACCCTGGAGGCGCCACCTCGAATAGCAGTTTGGTGCGCCGGGGTGGCGTTGGAGGCTCCTGAGCTCAGGGGTCCACGCAGTTCACTGGGACTGCTGGCCACGGTTCGAAGCCTGCAACGAAGGGGCAGGTGAGACTGAGGCCGGGTACATCTGCTCCAGGCCCAGCTCAGAAGCGCAGCCTCTCCTCCAGGCAAGGAGCTGGATTCTGCCACCCTGACACCAAAGTGGAGGCATTGGCAGCAGCTGTGTGCTGTCAGGGAGTCAGAGCCCACTAATGTGGACACAGCCAGACTCTCCCTCCTGAAGGATGTCAGGCCCCACGTAGAACCAGCCAAGGTGCTGCCTGTGGACCCCTGGAGTGGGGCAGAGCCCTCAGCTCAGTGCCGCCACCAGGAGCCCGCATCCCTCTGCCCCAGCCTAGGGTCCTGTGCACCTCAGGGCTTAGGCTCCTGACTCTTCTAAGGATGCAGCACCTCCTTTCCTATTAAATGACCACTGCCCCCAGGAAAAGAGGCCCCACACCAGCACCTGGGCAGGGGCCTCAGGGAGAGGAGGGTGCAGCCCTGCAGAGGCCTGCTCGTGCCCACCAGAGCTCAGGGTGCCAGGAAGAGATGGGCCTGGGTCCCCACCACAGCTGAGATGCCACAAGAAGAGGAAGTTTAAAGCCGCAGACTGGAGCACGGACTAGAGGCAGACTTGAGTATGAGAACCCAGCCTTCCCCAGGGACCCCTCCAGGAAAACATCCCATCTGCCGTCCAGAAAGGACCAGAGCTGAGACCCCAAACTCCTGTGTGGTGGCGAGTGCGGAGGCCCAGGGCTGGGGCTTAATGCAGGGGCAAGGGCGCCCATCCCGGGCAGGCTGCGCTGCCCCAGGCTGGGGTCTGCAGCTTCCCAACCCCCATGCCCCCCGGCCGCTCTCAGCCTCCTGGACCCAGCGCCCCCAGGCCTGCCACCCTGAGACCCTCGGGCTCACCCTTCTGGAGCCGCCCCAGGACCCCCACGCCCCTGGCCCCGCCACCCCAGGATCCCCGTGCTCACCCTCCTGGGCTCACCCTCCTGGAGCCGCCCGCCCCGCCGAGCCTGCCTGCGAGCTCTCAGTTTCGATTCTGCCCTGGGCACTGACGCTGATCGCGGAAATTACCTCACGGCCCCCTGCCCCGCCCCACCCTGCCCCGCCTCCACGACGGCTCGGCCCCAGGCGAGGGAACCCCAGGAAGCGCCAGTGGGCAGAAGGCGCCCCTCCCTCCCAGCGCTGTCGGAGGCAGAAGCAGCTGGGGGTGGAGGCGGCTGGAGGTGAGGGGACTCCTTTCCCACACTCCCCCCAGGGCCCTGCGCCCCGTCCAGCCCGTCACACACCAGAGCCCCCGATGGCGTGCCAGGTGGAAGGGGTGAGACCCTGCCGAGCCCTGGACAGCAGAAGGACCTGGTGACTCCACCATCTGCCCCTGGAGAAATCCAGGCACCGTCGACCTGGAAGCCTGGGGCCCCTGACCGGCAGGACCTGCTGTGGCCCCAGCGCTGCTCACCCCCTAGTTCCCTCCATCACCAACCAGGATGTGGCAGGAAGGGCCAAGTGGCCACAGGTCCCAGAGTCAGCACGCCTGGGCTTTGCTCTCAAGACTGACTCTGGGACCTTGGCAGCCCTGTGGGGAGGCCCCGTGGGGAGGCCCTGTGGGGAGACTCGTGGGGAGGCCTGTGGGGAGGCCCCATGGGGAGCTGAGGCCTCCAGGCCACCTGCAGTGACAGCCGCAGTCCCAGCCTTGCTGCCACCTCAGGGAGACCCAGGCCTAACCCTCCCACCTAGACCATGCCTAGCTGTGAGATGTTTATGTCATTTAAAATGAATGTCTAATTAGCCGGGCAAGGGGGCAGGCGCCTGTAAGCCCAGCTACTCTGGAGGCTGAGGGAGGAGAATGGCTTGAACTAGGGAGGTGGAGGTTGCAGTGAGCCGAGATCACGCCACCGCACTCTAGCCTGGGCAACAGCGCAAGACTCTGTCTCAAAACAAATAAATAAATAAAGTAAAATAAAATAAAATAAAAGAAATGTCAATGTTGTTTTAAGCCACTGAGCTTTGGGTCGACGTGTTCTGCAGCAGGAGATAACTGTGATAGTTACGCTGCCCTTGAAACAAGGAGGCAAGGCCGCCACCCAAGGCCACCGCCCCATGGGGAGGGCCGGTGGGGGCTCACTGCTCCCTTGGGAGGTCAGCTGTGTGCCTGGTCCGCAATCAGGGAGCCTCTCTGCAGACCAGTCACGTTTGAGCTCCTCAGAGAGGGTGGCCCACCGATGGCAGCCCCCAGGGGCCCGGCTAAGCAGGCTCTGTGTGCACATAACGCACACTGTGAGAATCCGTGCAGAACACCATGTTCCTGGATGGAGAGGCTTAGCATCACACAAAGATGTAATTCTTCCTAAGTTAACCTGCGATTGCATGGTGGACACGCTGGCTTTCAAGTTCATGTGGAGAAGGATCGCATCACCGGGCAACACTGGCCAAGCAGTTCTGTTGGCCAGCCGGGAGTGCAGTGATGGGTCACAGGTCACTGCAGCCTCCACCGCTGGCTCAAGCAGTCTTCCCACCTCAGCTTCCTGAGTAGCTGGGACCACAGGTGCACACCACCACACTTAGCTAATCTGGAGTTTTTTCTATGTTTTTCTGAGACGGGGTTTCTCAGTGTTGCCCTGGCTGCTCTTGAACTCCTGGGCTCAAGCAAATCACCCCCTTCGGCCTCATTGAGTGCCTGGATTACAGGCATGAATCCCAATGCCCAGCCTAGGAATGATTACTAAAAAGGAGTCACGGCAGGTGCTGGCACGACTTACTAAACACCACAGCACCCTGCAAAGACACTGAACCCAGTGTGGACGTGCAGGCCCAGGGCCAAACAGAGTCCACATATAGAATCACACACAGAAGTCTGGTGAGGGATGAAAGATCCACTCTTGGCCGGGCGCAGTGGCTTATGCCTGTAATCCCAGCACTGTGGGAGGTCGAGGCAGGCAGATCACCTGAGGTCAGGAGTTTGAGACCAGCCTGCCAACGCAGTGAAACCCCATCTCTACTAAAAATATATATATAGCTGGGCATGGTGGCACATGCCTATAGTCCCAGCTACGCAGGAGGCTGAGGCAGGAGAATCTCTTGAACTCAGATGGGAGGAGTGAGCGGAGGTTGCATTGAGCTGAGATTGAGCCATTGCACTCCAGCCTGGGAGACAGAATGACACTCTGTTTCAAAAAAAAAAAAAAAGAAAGGAAAGATTTGGCCGGGCGTGGTGGCTCACGCCTGTAATCCAAGTGCTTTGGAGGCCAAGGCGGGCGGATCACCTGAGGTCAGGAGTTCAAGACCAGCCTGACCAACATGGTGAAACCCCGTCTTTTAAAAAAAAAAAAAAAGAAAGATCAGCTCTCACACATCAGGAAAAAGACGATTCCTTCAACAAATTATCAGAACTAGTTAGCAGCATCTGGAAACAAAAGTGGGAGGGGTGGCGTCTACCCAGCATCTTACACCACATGAAACAATCAAAGACCCACACGAGGACACCCGGCACCGAGGCACCAGGAGAAACCAGGGCAGAGCTGTCTGATGATTAGGAGTCTTGAGATGGGAAAGGCCTTTTTAGTGAGGCCCAGTTCCGGCAGGCGGGGCCAAAGCCACTGTTCCTCACCCAGGTTCAAGGACAGGGCTGGTGACTTCACACAGGCCATGAGGGGCAAACGCACACCTCAGAAATCCACAAAACCTGTCACCTGCAGCACTGCGTTTTTTTTCTTCTTCTTAGAGAACTAATTAAACATCTACCAGCACAACAGTGATAAATTCAATGACACAAAAGTGAAACAATTTCACGTGGAGAACAAAATACCATCAAAGGAGTCAAAACCCAAACATGAGCTTGTTGGAATCGATGCTAGCTGCCTCAAGGAAAAATCAGCATGAGACAAAGGATTTTTCAGCAACGCAATTCTTACTTTCTGGACTGCAGGAAGGGTACTCTCACTAGCCATTTTGCCACAAGAGTACAATGAATAAAGGAAAACAGACAAATTTACTCCTTACGCATTTGGAGTTGTTCTTACTGCAGTGTTTGATTTTTGTTGGCTGGAGCCAGACCTTACAATTTAACTAAAACTTGGTTGGCTGACCACTTAAAACTTTTTTAAACAGATAAAAGCAGTGGAGAGCTGAGACATGACTGTGAGCAGGTTTAGCACAGGTATCTTGGTTAAAGTACAAGGACATAGAATGTACTACATGCCTGTAAGCATGGCCTGTCTAACAGCTACAGAGGATAGGGCTTCACAAAGTTATCAGCACACTTATTCTTTAACAAGAAAGGAAACTTTAAAAAGGAGCTTTCCTACTTCTCACAAACCAAAAACAAAATTGCAACTCATATCACAGCTAAAAGTCTAATCTCTCTAGCATATATTTTAAAGATTCTATAAATTAAGAAAAAGATTTATAATCTAAAAGAAAAATGGGCAAAGGATGCAAATCAATATTTCACAAAATGTGGAAATAGAAATTGCTGTAAACAGAGTGAAATGTTCAACCTCCTCCTATGGAAAATGCACACTAGACCCAGACGATAACCTGTCCACCTCTCTGACACTGCAGGCTCTCGGCCACAGAGTCTAAATTGGCAGCACCGCCTGGAAACCAGGCAGGCCGGGAGCACAGGACACACGCCTTCCCTGCCTTCCCCAGTGGCTTCACAGAGGCTCTTCACAGAGGACACCTGTGCCTGTCCGTGGGTCCCGGCAGCTTCCTTCTAAACCCAGTGGACCGGGATGCCTAGGGCCCGCCACTCAGGGTCTATGCAATGGGCAGTCTCCACCCAGTGCCATTAAACACTCTAAGGCCATTACAAATCAGAAGGTTGGCCGGGTGCGGTGGCTCACACCTGTAATCCCAGCCCTTTGGGAGGCTGAGACAGGAGGATCCCTTGAGCCCAGGAGTTCACTGTACACCAGCCTGGGAGACAGATGAGGACTGTGTGGCCAGGACAGGAGGGAGACGCCCTGTTTCCGCCCACCTTTCACATCTGCGCATGTCTTCTTAGCTCAAAACAGAAACAAAAGATGCCACCTAGAGTCCACGGAGCACTGAAAACCCGCAGGCTACCGTGGTAGCTCCCTGGCTCCTGTCCAGCTGTGCTCAGGCCAGAACGACCCTAACACAGGCTGAGTGTGAGGATACGGGAGACAGTTACACACACATGCCAGTCAGTCAACACACTGACACGGGCTGAATGTCAGTAATACTGTTGCATCAGAGTCAGATTTCCTGGTTCTGTAGTGGACAGCGTCATGTTCTGAGGTTGCACAACCCGAAGTGACGGGGTGAAGGGTGATCGTGTCTTACTCTCACACACCCACAACTACGGGCTTGTGCAGAAGCCGCCAATGGGCCGGAACGACACAGGTGAGTCTGGGTAGGGCACATGCAAGTCCTTTGCTCTATTTTTGCAACCTTTGTGTACACTTGCTTAGACTACCTATATCAAATTACAAAGTAGGCAATATCTGCATGACCCACGCTCAGCTGTCTCATCCCGGTCCCCCAGGCCCTCCTCACCCAGCATCCCTGCCAGTGGGTTCCGTGGCCCCCCCAGCGTCAGCCTGCTGTCTGCTGCCCTCTGCCGCCCACCATCACCCGAACCCTTCGGGAAACACACACACCCTCCCACCGTCACAGTGCAGGTGGAGGCCCCCAGGGTATAGAGCCAGGCCTCAGTTTACCTGTGACTGTGGGCCATGTGCTCTTGGGCAGGAACTGGCGGCCTCTGAGTATAACACTCACCTAAGCAGGTCTTTAACACCCGGTTCCCATCTTCCCGGGGACCCTCCCACCAGCCGAAAGCTCACAGCCCGAGTAGAGGCGGTACCAGGGTCTCAGTGTGGGGGGAATGGCGTGGATTCCACATCTCTGCCTCTTGGCCTTGTGGGCACAGTGCAGCTGGGGGGGCCTCCTTCAAGATGAGCCCCTGGGAGAAGGTCAGGGGCCACACCTGCTCCTTGCGGGGATGCCAGAAAGATCTGATGGGGGTTTAGTCCCAGGACAGGTCTACGCCCCCCAGGGCCTCCCAGCTGCTTTCTCCCCGCCCCGCTGTGCGAGATTGTGATTTATACATTTATACATTTATACATTTGGTTTCGTCCTGTTTCCTGGCACAAACCCCTAAAATCCCTGGAATCACCAAAAGGACAAATGCCTTTTTGTGTGCTGAGACTGACCGAAGGCTGGCAGCCTGCAGGGCGCCCCGGGGCTGGTCCTTAGAAAGACCTCGGCAGCATTAGAGGGTGGGACTTTCGGCCTCACCCCAACCTCCAGGCAGGGGAGGGGAGTGGGGGCCGAAGGTGGTCATCACCGGGGGCCAGTGATGTAATAGGTGATGCCTGTGTGATGAAGCCTCCGTGACATCACGAGAGGAAGGACTCAGAGAGCTGTGCAGTTCCTGGCGGGCGCCCTTGCAGGCGAAAGCTCTGTGCTCTCCCCTATGCATCTCTTCATCTGTGTCCTTTGTAATGTCCTTTATAACAAATGGGTGAACATGTTTCCCTGAGTTCTGCAAGAACCTCACCCAATTGCAAGACATGGCCTGGGGCTTGCGATTGGCACTGGGAGTGGGCAGCAGCCTTGTGTGATGTCTCCAGGTAGAGGACAATGCCTAAGGACAGACGGTGCCTCCGGCAGAGGGTGTCTCCAGCTAGATGACGATGTCTCCAGAAGTGGACGGTGTCTCTAGGTAGATGGTGTCTTCAGGTGCTGTGATTGTGCAGGAGAAACTCACTCTCAAACGCCCACAACTGATGACGTCTGCTTTTTCTGACATCATTAGAGGCGATGAGCCACCTTCTCACTCTCTTCTCATCTCTACTCCAACTGAAGCCTGCTGGAGCCCTCAGGCCAGGCCCTGAGCAGGAGGCCAGGGGGTGGGTGCTGCAGGGTCTAAAGGGCCTCCCAGAGGCAACAGAGAGCATGGCCAGGGACTGTGCCCTTCTCCACCTGCCCCCCATGGCACCCCGAATCTCGAGGCTTGGTCAGACCCCCTGAGGTCTCCTGGCAGGGAGTTTCCTGGTCCCCGCCAGCCCCTAGTGTTCCCCAGCCACATGGCTGCCTCAGAGTGCCTTGTGCCACCAGGTACCTTGTGCACCCGTGGGGTAGCTGTGCCCAGCCCGGCTGCCCAGAGAGGGAGCCGAGGGTCTTCGTGCAAGGCTGCTCTCAAAGGCCTGGGCCTTCTCCACCCCAGCCTTCCTGTATCCCTGCTCCTCCCTGAAAATACAGGAACGTGGCTTGCTCCTAACGCCCAGAGGTTGAAGTCCAGAACATTATTGCATACGTCAGGAGAGACAGACAAGGCCAGGGCAGAAGGGAGCCTGGGACAGACCCAGGAATGTGGCCTGTTGATCTCCAAAAGACCTGAGGCAGGGAAAGTCTTCAACAAGTGGCATGGGACGTAAGTGTAGGAAATGAAGCTCAGCCCCACCTCACTGCACACAAACATCAGTTCAGGACGGACCATCTAAGCATCAAAGCTAAACTGTGAGGCTTCTAGAAGAAAACAGAAGAAATTTTCACAACCTTGGGGTAGGCATATACTTTTTTTTTTTTTTTGAGATGGAATCTCACTCTGTCGCCCAGGCTGGAGTGCAATGGTGCGATCTCGGCTCACCGCAACCTCCGCTTCCCGGGTTCAAGCGATTCTCCTCCCTCAGCCTCAAGAGTAGCTGGGACTACAGGCACCCGCCACCAT
The DNA here is from genome assembly GCA_963573385.1 of Cacajao melanocephalus. Classification (NCBI taxonomy): domain Eukaryota; kingdom Metazoa; phylum Chordata; class Mammalia; order Primates; family Pitheciidae; genus Cacajao; species Cacajao melanocephalus. Next base: position 50,978 of record CAUYLG010005563.1, on the reverse strand, counting down.
GCCCAGCTAATTTTTTTGTATTTTAGATGCGGTTTCACCATGTTAACCAGGATGGTCTTGATCTGCTGACTTCCTGATCCACCCGCCTTGGCCTCCTAAAGTGCTGGGATTACAGGTGTGAGCCACAGCGCCCAGCCAGGCATATATTTATTTAAAGGGACATAAAAAGCACAAATATAAAAGAAAAAAATGTTATACAAGTCAAAAATGTCTGTACCAGTGAGAAAAAGGAAAAGCCAAGCTATTAGCGGACAGAAAAATATTCACAATACAGATATCTGATGAACTGTGTGCAAATTGAAAACGTTTTTATCTTTATTATTACTGTTATTATGTTTTGAGACAGGGTGTTGCTCTGTTGCCCAGGCTGGTGTGCAGAGATGTGATCACAGCTCACTGAAGCCTACACTCCTGGGCTCAGACAACCCTCCTACCGCAGCATCCCAAGTAGCTGGGACTAGAGGCATGCACCAACACCCTCAGCTAATTTTCAAATTTTTTGTAGAGATGGGGGTCTCACTATGTGGCCAAGGCTGACCTTGAACTTCTGGCCTCGAGTGATCCTCCTGCCTCAGCCTCCCAAAAAGTGTTGGGACTACAGGCGTGAACCACCACTCCTAGAAGGCAGATGTTTTTTAATCTGAAAACTCAGGTAGCTCTGTCTGTGCAGCTGCTGGCACCCCCCACCATGAAAGCTTCCAGCTTCCTTATCTATGTTTGCAGCTCCATCTTCCAGGCTGCTCTTTATTTATTAGAAAAGAAATGATTTCGTGGGCTGCTTTTTGTTAGAAGGGGTGTTCTGTCTACCAGGACTCTTGCCTTCACTATCTGCCTAAATAATTTCTATCTCTTGTATCAGACCTAAAAGAAAAAAAAACAGGCCTGGCACAGTGGCTCACGCCTGTAATCCCAGCACTCTGGGAGGCCAAGGTGGGCAGATCACTTGAGGTCAGGAGTTTGAGACCAGCCTGGCCAACATGGTGAAAACCCATCTCTACTAAAAATACAAAAAATTAGCCAGGCGTGGTGGCACATGACTGTCATCCCAGCTACTCGGGAGGTTGAGGCAAGAGAATCACTTGAACCTGGGAGGCAGAGGTTTTGGTGAGCCAAGATCGAGCCATTGCACTCCAGCCTGGGAGACAGAGTGAGACTCTGTCTCAAAATAATAATAAATAAGTAAATAAATAAATAAAACTCATCCAACAGCCCACTGAAGTTCTCACATTTCATTATCTTACTGAGGAAAATGAACATGTGGGGGAGGGCTTGATCCAAATGCAACTGCTGTATCTCATAACTCAGACACAAACCTGCTGTCACCAGACGTCAAGGACCAGAGGAGCCGCAAGTGGCCAAGAACCCCAGTGGTCGGTGAGCTCTGGGCCTCACATGTGCCTTGTGGGCTGGGGACTGTCCTCTAGCTGGTCTGGGGGGCCCGAGGCACCACCACCCTCACCTTTCACGGGGTCAGGAACCACAGCCAGATGGGGGTTGCCAAGGCAGGGACGAAGGCCTGTGAGGACCCAACAAGGCCAGTAGAAAGCCCACCCCACCCACCACCCAGGCCAGCAGTGGAGATCAGAATCCTGCACAAACGCATGACAAACCTCTGTTTGGAGCCAAACAGAGAGGAGCACATCTGGGACACCGTGAGTCCCTGTAGGAAGTAGAGGAGTTCCTCTTCAAAGTTTCCTTTCTTGTTGATAATAATAATAAATGTTAGAAATGATCGTCTCTTTAAAGACTTTCTTCAAAGCCATCTTGCTTTTTGCTAGTAGTAGCTCTTCATTAAGCCCTATCCTACGTAGCTGTTAGACACGCTCACAGGCACGTAGTACATCTATGTCCTTGTACTTTAACCAAGAGATCTGTGCTGCGCATGCTCTCAGGCAGGTCCCGGCTCACAGCCTATGCCCCTTCCTTATTTGGGCTTCCTTTTTGTTCTCCATCACTTTTACCTGTTTGGAAAAGTTTTACGTTATTAGCCAATTGAATTCAGTTTTAGATTGTGAGGTCTAGCTCCGGCCAACAGAGATCAGACACAGCAGTAAAGATGACCCCAAATACATAAGGGATAAATATGTCTGCTTTTTCTTTGTTGGCTGTACTCTCGTGGCAAGGCTGCTGGCGAGGGTACCCTTTCTGCAGGAAGTAAAGATTGCCTTGCTGAGAGATCCTTTTCTCAGTGCTGATTTTTCTTTGCAGCACTTCACCAACATAGTGAAACCCTGTCTCTACTAAAAATACGAAACTTAGCCGGGCGTGGTGGCTCAAGCCTGTAATCCCAGATACTTGGGAGGCTGAGGCAGGAGAAGCACTTGAACCTGGGAAACAGAGGTGGCAGTGAGCCAAGATTGCACCATTGCACTCCAGCCTGGGTGACAAGAATGAGATTCTGTCTCAAAACAAAAACAAACATGTCTGATAAAGGATTATTATCCAAAATATGCAAAGAACTCTTAAAACTCAACAATAATGAACAACCTGGTTTTTTAAACAAACAAAAGATCTGAAGAGTCACCTCACCAAAGGAGACAGAGAGGTGAAGCAGCAGTCATGAAAAGATGCTTCCCCTCATGTGCCATTAGCAATCTGCAAACTAGAACAGTAATGGCCATACACCTGTGCAAATGGGCAGGGCCAGGCACAGTGGCTCACAGCTGTAATCCCAACACTCTGGGAAGCCAAGGCCAGAGGATCACATGAGCCTAGGAGTTCGAGACGGAGGCCAAGGTAGGCAGATCACCTGAGGTCGGGAGTTCAAGACCAGCCTGGCCAACATGGTGAAACCCCGTCTCTACTAAAAATACAAAAATTAGCCAGGTGTGGTGGGCACCTGTAGTCCCACACTGCTCGGGAGGCTGAGGCAGGAGAATCGCTTGAACCCAGGGGTCAGAGGTTGCAGTGAGTGGAGACGGTGCCACTGCACTCCAGCCTGGGTGACAGAGCAAGACTCCATCTGGAAAAAAAATAAAAATAAGAATGTCCCAAACCCAAAACACTGACAGTGCCACCTGCTGGCGACGACGTGAAGCGGCAGGAGCCCTCCTTTGCTGCTGGGATGCTAAACGCTGCGCGAAGACACTTGAGCTGTTTCTTACAAAACTAAATAGATTCTCACCACACAATCCAGCGGTTTCACCCCTTGGTATTTGCCCAAATGAGTTGAAAGCTTATATCCACACAAAAACTTGCACAAAGTTTTTTAAGAGCAGTTTTACCCATAATTGCCAAAACTTGGAAGCAACCAAGATGTCCTTCAGTAGCTGAATGGCACACTCTGGCCATCCAAACACTGGAACGTCACACAGAACTCCACCCTCTGCAGGGACACTGCTCTCTGGAGAGCTGTGAGCCTGGGCTGGACAGGCCACGGCCACTCCCCACTCCTGTGTCCTCAGCTGACGAGTGGCCAATGCTGGAGCCTGCCCCTGGGGACACTCAGTGGGCACAAGACATGACTCCCTGTAGGTCTCTATCTTGTGCCCTCTGAAACCCCAAGAAGTATTAGGAGGAGGAGGAGGCATCACGTAGAATATTGAGGGGCATAGCCCCCTCCAGGGGCAGAGGGGATAATGGGGGTGCCCAGGCCATGTGAGCAAATGGGAGGGGCCACAGTGTAGAGAATGGGGAGCAGGAGGGTTGGAATGGCCAGAGGTGGGAGCCAGGTAGTTACATTGACCTGAGAGATGGAGGGGGCCTGGCCAGACAGGAAGGGAACGCACGTGGATGTGAGGTTGCAGGAAGGTGGGCTGAGCCAATGGGTGGATGCTCCCCTTCCCCATGGGGCCTGACGGCACAGAGCATGGCGGGGAACATGAGGCAGGAGCGCTGTCTCGTGCGCACCAAATCTGAGCTGGCAGATGTGGGGAGGGTGGTCCCGTGCCAATGTGTGCCAGAAGGACATGCCATTCATTTGTCAGCTCTGGGCTGCAACAGGGCACGTGTGGAAAAGCAGCCAGAGCAGAAGGGCAGGTTTCAGAGTGAACTCTTTTAACCAGCGCCCCGTTCCCCTCAGCCACTGCCCCAGAGGACACCTAGTGACCCAGTTTTCGACGCTGTTCTACCTCGAGGGAAGTGTCCAACTTTCCTAAGTGCTGCCACGCAGCATGGATTTCTGTCTGCCTCTTGCTCGGCCGTGAGTCTGGGAGGCCGGCCGGTGGCTCGTGCGCAGGTTCCTCTGGCCTTACGTGGACCATGTCAGCAGGGAGGGGAACAGCATTGGTGACAAGAAGCCTCTAGGACTGGGCCCTGGGAGAGGGGAGGAAGCGGCCCGCCTGAAGGTGAGTCTGCCAAGCTCCTGTGATACCATGACCTCTCCTTTCCGGTTAGTGGAGCTGCCTTCGACACCAGCCTCAGGTCAAGGTGGGGCCAATGCTGTTCTCACTGTGGTCCTCCAAGCGGTTTGCAGGACACCCTCAAAACCCTCACCAGGCCTCGAATCTGCTGATGCTGTTGATCCCGGACTCACCAGCGTGCAGAACTACAGAAGTGAGTATCTGCGGCTCACAAGTCCCCAGCCTGTGGTATCTTGTTACAGTAGCACTAATGACGACAACGGCCATGCTCCTCCCGCCAGGCCTCTGGAAGACTCCAACTCGGGCTGCTGCGGAGAGATGAGAAATGTGCAGGGCACCTGCCGTGATGAAAACAGCTTTGGCCTTGGGATACCCTAGAAGTCCCCTGAAGTCCCCAGGCCACACCTGGAAGGACTAAGCATGTGGGTGTGAGTGGGGGTGGGGCCAGGACTGGCACGTTTGCCTTGGGCTTGTTTATAGATTTGATTCTCTCCACACTTCATTCCAAGAGAAAGACACTCGAACTATGAAAAACGTTTTTATTTTAAATCAAAGTACCAGGCAGATACTTGCAAAACAACATACAAAGCGAAACTCAAACACGGCCCTTCCCCAGGGTGCCTGAGCAGCAGAGAGAGTTCTCGCCCGCTGCAAAATCCAATCCAATCCTATCTTCTCAGAAAACCAAACCAAAGGCAGCCATGAAAACCCGTGTTCTGTACGTGGATGAGAAGCTCTTCCTCTCTGAGTACTGGCCAGCCCCAAGGGGCAGAACTGGGAGGTCCAGAAAACCCTGCCCCTGAGGAGCCAGCAGGACCTGGAGGAGCCGGGGGCGGTGCTGCCAAAACCTCCCCTGCCCACTGCAGGGCGGTTCCCCTTGAACATGGGGGCTTCTCCAGGGCCCTTCCCCACTCCGTGGCTTGGAGCCCCTGCCAGGAGCAACTGGGTGGGCAGCAGACGTCCCCAAGGGCCTTGGGAAGCATTGGGAATGGGCTCCCAGCACTGGTGGAATGGGGGATTGGGAATTAATTCTAAAGCTGGTTGTGGCTTATTTTTGTATGGCTCTGAAATTAACTTCCTCTCCCAATGCCTCAGTAGCTAAAGGGGCAGGGACAGAAAAGGTCCCAATCTTGTTGTTAAAGAGAAAGGAAATTAACCCACAACCCACTGAAAGTTGCATTCAGCAAGGGCTGGAAAGGCAGACGGGCTTGTGACTTTGACAAAGGAAAGCTGCTGGAGTGTCACAGGCCCCAGGGTCACGGGCAGCTGTATTAGTTCCAGGGTCTGAGCCGGTGGGGAGGGGCTGCAGGGCCCTCCTGGCGCCCACAGGGTCATACTGCTGCATGTAGCAGGACTCAACTAGAGCGGAAATGAGTCTCAGAATGGAGTATGTACATAAACAGGTAAACGTCACGCCCAAACCAGCTGACTGTGACAACAGTAAATGAAATGTAACAGAAGGAACAAACAAGACGCAGCCTCAGTAGCGTGACATGGGTGGGGGCAGGCAGGACAGGTCCTGGTGACAACAGCGCAGAGGTGGGGTCTGGGCCGCTCGCTGGACAGACAGCAGCCAGTTCCCTTCAGAGCAGTGAAGTGGGGCATGGGACCCTCGCATTGTGGGGCCTCAGATGGGCCTTCAGCTGCCGACAGAATCAGCAGGAGCATCCAGGGGCATCTGGCCCTCAGGGTCCTCCCGGGACACGTCCTGCCGGAGATGGCAAGAGGCCTGAGCTGAAAGCTCCCTGAGATGTCTGCCCCAGCGGCCCTGGCCTGGAGGGGCCTCAGCCTGGTCTTCCTTGAGTCCAGGGCCAGGTCTGCGGACAGCCACAGACAGTCCCTCCAGACACGCCCTGCGCTCCTCCTTCGGCAGGTGCCCTGACCAGCCCACCCCGGGCAGCTTCCTAAACACCGAGGGGCTCTCCCTTGGACAGAGACCACTGAGGGCCAGCCTGGGACTGCATGGGGACAGGGGGCCAGGGAACCAAGGGCTGTCTTGTGGCCAAGCAGCCCAAGCTGAAGGCCCACGATGCGAATCCTCCACCTCTACAGCGACTGGTTATTTACGCCCCCGCCCAGGACGGAAGCCCTAGGGACACGCCTCACGGATCTCAGACCCCTGGGAGGGGCTGGCTCAGGGAGGGGCTGCCTAGGACCTCGCACCCAGTCAGGTGCACTCACAGTGCTCAGGGGCCACCCCCAGAGCTGACTCAGGAAGCCTAGGCACTCAGCATGGTTTTGGTTGAAAATGCTTTAAATCTGACTCTTCCTAGAAGCCTACTAAGCAATTCACTTAAACATACCCTCAGTACATGTGCAACAATGCCTGGACCACGCCTCATCTGCGGCCCCTAGGCCTCCTGAGCACTGGTGGGGGCCAGGGGAGGCAGGCACCCACCTGGGATCTGCACCTGAGCTCTGGGTGCGTGTTCCCACACAGGCAGGGGAATAGGATGCCAGCCACACTAAACCTACAGAAAACTGTGGGAAGAAAGCAAATCCATAGGATCCATAGGTTTCACACTTGGGCACAGTTCCCAAGTCATGTGTTAGTAACGTCCCCAGGGGCCTGGCTGGGCGCAGACACCGGGACCTCTACCTTGTGACCTGCTGCACCACCTCCAGCACCTGCAAGGTCGCGCTTGCTCCGCCCTGGCTCTGCTTCCTCTGCCCCGGCCGCACCCAGGCTCCCCCTTGTACCCGCCCACCTGGCTCCTGATCAAGGCCCAATGTGTAAACAGTATTAATAAGCAACAGATGGAAAAATATATTTCCCAAGAAAAAAGGGGGAGGAAACGTGGGACCTGAAGGCCAATTTTCCAGGTTGCTCTCGCCGTTCTGTCCCCTTCTCTCTTCTCGTGATTTGTTTTGGCGATTCCTCTCTTTGGTTCTGCAGCCCACACAACCCACCTGCCCGAGCCAGCCCTGAGGCCTCTACCACTCCCTGCTGCCACGGCTGAGAGGTAGCCAGCCCTGTCCGTCCCAGGGACCTTGCCCTGCCATTGGCTACTTCCGCTCATGGTCCTCTGCCATGGCAGCCACCTCAATGGTGGCCGTGTGCTCCTCGGGCCCAGGAGCAGCCCCTGTGGGTACTGTCACAATTGTGCTGGCGCCCGGCGAGGCCTGGGCCACGTTCTGCAGGGTGGGGCCCAGGCTTGGCAAGGTAAGCAGCTGCAGCGGGCTGACCACCTTGAACACTGTGCTGCCATCCTGCACAGCGGCCGTGCTCAGGACCGTGAGGCTGGACGCGTCCGGGTGGATCTCCACAGTGCTAGGGTAGGTGGAGCCCGAGGAGGCTAAGACTGTGTAGCCCCCGAGCAGCGGGGAGGCTGGGGAGCTGGCAGGAGGAGCCTGAAGGGAACCCTTGCCGAGGGCAGTGGACGGCAGCGTGGACACCACTTTACCAAGGGGCACACTGGTCAGCTGAGGGACAGTCATGCCCGGGCTGAGCGCCAGCTGGGCAGACTGGGTGAGCACCTGCGAGGCCACGGCGGCTGGTCCTGACGTGGCCCGCGCAAGCCGGGGCCGCTTCACAGGCGGCGGCAGGGAGACCGGCGTCAGCGTCATGAGCACGTTGCTGAGGTGCTGGGACTTGTGCTTGAGCTCCTTGGCCCGGCGGCGATGCTCGTCACACTGCTGTTCCAGGGCTGCGGGCAGGTAGGGAGGGACAGTGTCACTGCAGGGGCAGGGGCAGGGGCACGGAGTCATCAGGGGACGGGGGCAGAGGCACCACTCCATCACTGGGTGGCCTCTGGCTCAGCAGCAACTCAGGTCTGCTCACCTGATGCCACAAACCCAGATGACCACGCGGCCACCCACCAAAGGTGAGGTCTGTGGGAGGCGGAACCCAAGAAAGTCCTTGGGTGCTGACCAGCCCGTGCTGACCCAGGACCCGCGCAGACCCAGGACCCGCGCAGACCCAGGCCTGCATGTAAGCATGGCAAGGCTGTCGGATCCCCCATGAGCTCTCACACTCCCAACGTGGAAAGTTGCTCTTGTGACATATTAAGATCAGGAGGAGGAAAAACGGCACATACGACACATGCATCTAAACATAAACATGCAGAGACACACAGGGTGCACACACACAGAAAATGAATACACACACGGTGAACACATACAGTGAACACATACAGAGTGAACACACACACACACACACACACACAGGGAACATACAGTAAACACAGACCCCAAGAGGAGCGTGAAGAAAATGCAGCAATGTCAGGGGCTTGAGCTCCAAGCGCAGTCAGGACTAGCCCTTCAGCCCTTCCCATTCTGTCTTTTTTTTTTTTTTTTTTGAGACAGTCTCTCTCTGTCACCCAGGAGTGCAGTGGCACTATCTCAGCTCACTGCAACTTCTGCCTCCCAGGCTCAAGCAATTTTCCCGCCTCAGCCTCAGGAGTAGCTGGGATTACAGGCTTGCACCACCACGCCTGGCTAATTTTTTGTATTTTTAGTTGAGACAAGGTTTCAGGCTGGTCTCGAACTCCTAGCCTCAAGTAATCCACCCGCCTCAACCTCCCAAAGTGCTGGGATTACAGGCGTGAGCCACCGCGCCCTGCCTCTGTCATTTTCTCTTAAATAACTACTTGGTTCATCACAGAAACATCGGTAAATGTAAGAACCAGTGCTTTGTGTGATGGCAAGGCCTGACCACATCGTGTAAGCTTGGGGTGTTTTCCTTGAGCAACAGCTACGGAGAGAGGCTGGCCGTGGTGGCTGTGACTCAAGGAAGTGCAGTGGACACAGCCAGGGGGTGAACAGGGGGCTCCCAGGTCCTCAGCCTGTCGCCCGGGGGCGGGGACTAGGCGGGGACGGGGGCAGGGGTGGGGGTGGGCTCGGCGTACCTGCCAGGTCCCGGGCGTACTGCTCCCTCGAGCGGTCCATCTGGCACTTGTGGCTGGCCAGCACCTTCTTCACCAGGTCCAGCATGCCGAAGTTCTGCACAATGTTGTTGAGGAGTACGGCATCTTAAAGGGCAATGCGCACACTCAGTGAGAACCCGGTCCCTTCCCAGAGAGCCAGAAGGCCACCACAGGGGCAGCTCCTCAGGAACCTGGCCAGCTAGGAGCCCGGCTCAGAGGGCGAAGACTCAGACACACCGAGGCCATCCTCCCACTACCCCAAGTTCAGCCTCAGCACAGCAGGGTTCCCAGACCCAGGTCCAGCCTCCACCCCAGCAGCACAGGAGTGCAAGCCACTCCTGGGCCAAGGAGCCGGCGGAGGGAAGACGCAGCTCCTCACCTCGAAGCTGCAGGGGAGGGTCCTGGACCCGCTGCTGCAGGCCTCTCATGGTCTCCATCAGCTCCTGGTGGAACTCCTGGATGACCTCGTCTAGCAGGCCGGCATCCTTCAGTCCCCGCCAGAAAGTAAACGTGTCATCTGTGAGGGAAGGAGTGGGCTCAGTGGGCAGGGAAAGGGCTGACACACAGGATGGCCGTGAGGACCACGCTGGAGCCGGCAGCACCTGGCACTGAGCTGGGCTTGCACTGCCCAGACACATCCACAGCACCGAAATCTGGCAGGGCAGCCACAGAGCTCAGCCTCAGAGCGCCCAGGACAACGGTGGCAGTGGCCAGACCTTTCTCCGTAAAGACCCCACTGGCCACACCTGGATTCCTGGAGCCCCTGTGTGGCCTGAGGCAGGCAGAGACCTCACCACCCCGCCAGGACTTGTGAGAAGCCCATGAGGAGGAACCTCGTACCTCCGATGGCCGCAGTCCAGTCACCAGGGTCTTCACAGGTCTCTATGGTGATGGTCGCAGGAGACCCATTCACTGCAGCCAAAAAGGAAGCTTGGTGAGTGCTGTTTGACCGCAGCCCATACCCCACACACCCTGTCTGCCCTCCTCACACCACCTTCTGAACCTCTCCACCATCTGTTTTCACAAAGCTGAAAAATACAGGACACACACTAGTACCGCCACAGCATGCATCTGCCTCGTATTTTACATCTATTTCAGTCACAGACGTTGTCAAAGGAGAAAGAAGGCAAAAAGAAACCCCTTGAACCCATCACCCAGTTCCAACGATCCTCAACAATCTACTCTTCCTGTCCATCTATGACTTTACTCAACAAGCACTTTCCACCTGACCATCAGGAGTGAAACAAGGTGACTCTTCCACCTGACGAGAGCCTGGAATCTTGCTCTGTGGCCGGACCTGTCGCCCGTGGGGCCGCCCTCACCTCGCCTCTACTTGTGACGCTTCGCTGACGTCAGCATAAATTTCAGTAGCTATCATGCTTCCATTCTTCTAACCCTGAGCAGGTAGGGCTCTGAGGACAGAGCCTGTTCTGGCTCTTCCCGTGGGTCCCTCTCTGGTGCCTGCAGGACACAACCAGGCGTGTGGCTCATATTTGGTCATTTCTGGCAGTTTCTGATGGAGACTTTACACACAGATCTAGCTTAAAAAACAAACTCGGAAGCAGTTTAATATTTTAGTAAGCTTTTCAATATTATGCTGGCCTTTTCCACACTCATCAAAGACATGGCAGTGGTGAATATTATTTATTAATATTGCACACCTGGAATTATTTGGGGTGTGAACGTTTTTCCCAGTTTGGGCTGATACACCATCTTTTACTAATTGCACAGTAGCCAAGTCAATGGTTCCTAGAGATTTCAGGTTAAAGAACCCGAATCATCCTCGGAAGAGCTGAGCCTCAGACTGGCTGTGAGGCACTGACTCCAGGGTGTGGAAGGCCCAGTCCCTTCCTCGGCAGGCAGTCACGTGGAGCCAATGCTAACACAATGGAGCCGCTGGGGAGGCCTGGAGGAGGACAGACAGGAGGCTGGGCTCCACCCTGTGCCAGCCCCCAGCAGTGCCCGGCCACCGCTCCCCACACAGCCCTGTGCTCCCTGAGTCTCCAGGAGGGGCCACGCCTGTCACAGCGCCCTGTCTGTGGCCTTGGACCAGGTAGGAGCTAAGTTACGCCACGCCTGATCACTGCATGCTAAGCACAGACTGAGGAAAGGGCAGGCAAAGGCCAGCTTCTCCCACAGCAGCCCAAGTGTCCTGGGCTTCTGAGGACTCAGCACTGAACCTGCCAGCCTGCTCCGGCAGGACGTGGAAAAGGGCCCGGGAGAAAGGTGAGGTATCCCTGCTGCCCTGGTCTCACTCTCCTACCCAGCAGGGACAGGGTAGGACTCAACTGAGCCCCACCTGGGCCAGCAACAAGGATGTCCCTGGCACACAGGAACACGCTCTGGCCAGCATTGCGGAGTCACACCTTAGGGACAATGCACATGACATTGCTGAAAACACGACATCACCAAAGACCACCCAGTGACGTGACCAGGGAACCGAGGACCTAACTTCACTTTAACTTTAGTTTGTTTTTTGTTTTGTTTTGTTTCTGTTTTTGTTTTGAGATGGAATCTCCCTCTGTCGCCCAGGCTGGAGTGCAGTAGCACAATCTCAGCTCACTGCAACTTCCGCCTCCCAGGTTCAAATGATTCTCCTGCCTCAGCCTCCTGAGTAGCAGGAATTAAAGGCGTGCGCCACCACACCCAGCTAATTTTTGTACTTTTAGTAGAGACAGGGTTTTACCATGTTGGCCAGGCTGGTCTCAAACTCCTGGCCTCAAGTGATCTGCCCACCTTGGCCTCCCAAAGTGCTGGGATTACAGACATGAGCCACTGCACCCAGTCTAATTTTAGTTTTAAGAAAAATTTCTCTATTCGTAAAGCTGGAAATAATTCCAGGGAATAACCTTTCCACAATTTAGAGCTACAGACACCAACACTGAAGAATATCTAAACCATCACCCAAAAACCCAAGTGGCAGGAATGCCTGCAGCAGGACGCTCAGCAGGGAAGGCCTCTGTGGGTGAGGAGAAGGCGAGTCCAGATTTGGGGCTGGGCCGTGGGGGTGGCAGGGCCGGGTGGGGGCCCACCACTCTCTGTTACTCGCTATACCCTTCCCCACATGTGAGTTATTATATTACAACGAAAACAGCTTAAAAAGAAAAGTGCTTCAAGCTTCCTTGTCAATGAAAGCAGCAATTCGCCAGATCTCCCCAGTGAGGGAAGAGGAGGCTGATCCCAGATGCTTTGGGGCCCCCCGCAGGAGACCAGCAGCCCTGGAATGAGCAGCGCCTTGTGCCAGGGAGGCCACCAAGGGGCATGTCACCCTCTATGGCCATGCCAGACCAGAGCTGGGTCAGGACGAGAGGACCTGGGAACCTACCGTCGGCCGTGGCGGGTGTGAGGGGGATGTACTCGGCCGACGTAGGGCTGCTCAGGGACACTCGGGCTCCTGAGAGGTCGATCTTGGTGCTGCGGCAGGTGTTGGAGCAGACCTTGTCATGCTGGTAGAAGTCCAGTTCCCCAGAGTCCATGATCTTCCTGTGGCAGAGGGTGGCATGGAACGTCCAGGTCGGCCCCAGAGCTGAAGGCGCCCGGCCCGCCTGCCCTGACCTGGGCTGTCCACCTGCGTGGGGCAGTCCTAGCAAAGGCACTGGCAGCTCCACAGGGCAGGGCGGGCTCCGTTTCCCTCTCAGTGCAAGCTCGGCATGCAGGAGAAGCAGCTGGCCCAGCCCCACACCGAGGCATTGTCCCCAGGAAGGAGGCGAGCACTGGCCAGCAGGTGTCCTGGAGGTACCCATCAGACTCGGGGGCTGGGCCTTTCTGGGACATCCCACTACCCCAGCCCCAAGGGAGTGACCCACAGCTAACAGAGGTTGGCCTGGCCCACCTAAATGCGTATGACTCATTCTGAAGCAGAGGAAGGTGGGAAATCACTTCCAGGAGAAGCCTTCCTCCTTTCAAAGGCACAGAGACAGCAAAGGAGTGTGATGTGGGCACAGGAGAGCACCAGTGGCCATGGCTGCCTCTCATCCTCATCTTTACCAGGAGGGCTTCGCACGGCCCAAACTGCTGAGACCTGCCCTCCCACAGCCTTCTCTTCTGCCTCTCCAGAGGTCCAGGGTCTCAGTCCTGTGTGTCTCAACGAGCCTGCCTCAACCCATGAAGCACGGGTCAGAGGCTCTAGCCTCACTCAATCTTTGGGCAGCACCAACCTCAGGCACACATCAGCCTGATGCTTCCATGGTCAGCTCAGGACATGCAGAGCTGGTGGCCCCCACAGCTGTGCCACCAGCCATATTCCAGAAAATCAGAGGCCAGCTCAGCGGGACAGGGCCTGAGCCATGGGAAAGGACCCGGAGCCAGTCACCCGTGAGGCCTCAAACTCTGATTCCAGCACAAAGCAAGGGTCCTCCTTAAGAAGCAGGTGGAGGCCAGGCCCACACAGACCAAGACTGCAGCTCATGATTCACAGATAAAGTGAAGGCCAGGTACGGCAGCTCATGCCTGGAATCCCAGCACTTTGGGAGGCTGAGGCGAGTGGATCACCCGAGGTCAGGAGTTCAAGACCAACCTGACCAACACGGCGAAATCCCATCTCTACTAAAAATACAAAAATTAGCCGGGTGTGGTGGTGTGTGCCTCTAATCCCAGCTACTCGGGAGGCTGAGGACGAAAATCACTTGAACTCAGGAGCGGAGATCGCGCCACTGTACTCCAGCTTGGGCACCAGAGCAAGACTCTGTCTCGAAAAAAAAAGTGATAGGACAGAAATAAAGAATAACATAAAAGGCTATGCTAAGAGATTAAATTTGGCTGCTAATCTGATGCACAAATGCCAGATATTTTTTTTTTTTTATTTTCAGAATTCATAATCGGAATAGATCCTTTTGTTTCTCTTTTTTTCTTGTTTTTTTGAGACAGAGTCTCACTCTGTAACCCTAGCTGGATCGCAATGGCATAATCACAGCTCCCTGCAGCCTTGACTTCCAGGCTCAAATGATTCTTCAACCTCAGCCTGTCAAATAGCTGTGACCACAGGCATATGCCACTAAATCCAGATAATTTTTTTATTTTTAGTAGAGATGAGGTCTCACTATGTTGCCCAGGCTGGTCTCGAACTCCTGGCCTCAAGTGATCCTCCTGCCTCAGCCTCCAAAAGTGCTGGGACTATAGGTGTCAGCCACGGTGCCCAGCCAACCCTTTATTTTCTAACAGTGAAACAGCCACAAGTGCCTTCAGGTAAAGAATTGGAGGAAACTAAAATGATACTGACAAAACAATCCTAAAAATCTTGATAGTGCCCTGTTGGTACGGGTGTGGGAGGCAAGTTTACTGTTTTGGGTGTGAGCAGGTGCAGCCACCCAGGAGGCTGTCGGCACTCAGCACATCTAAAATATGCCTCATCTTCAAAATCCCAAAACCCCACAAGAAAGCAGCAGCTGCCAGGGCCCCTTCCACCAGGGGCTGACCCCGGCGCAGCACCCACCTGAGCATGATGCCATTCATGCGGATGGCTCTCTTCCAGTCCTTCAGGGTGGACTTCCCAGCCAGGTGCACGAACTCCTTTGGGCTGATCACGTGCTCGTCATACTGTGGGGGACACAGCCGTGGGGGTCACGCTTGGCCAAGACACCACACGGGCTGCCCTCCTCTCCTACCCAACCCTGAGTCAGGAGCGCGTGGCAGGAAGAGCGCCACGGCACAGCTCCGACCACCGCAGGTCTTCTACAGAGCATTCAGGTGAAATGAGAACATGCCCCACAGGCACTGTGGCTGCAGTGGGGAGTGGCCACATCCTCCAGCCCTGAGGGGGCCGAGATGCTGTGTGCCTGGGGCTAGGCAGGGCTGGGCTGACCACACCAGGCGGAAGGTATGTGGCCTTCTCTTCCTCCAGGCAGACTAAGCAGACTGCTTCTGTGCAACGTATTTTAAATACACATCATTGCATACGTTACATCAGAGACGGCAACAGATGCCAGAGCACGGACCGAGCTGTGAACGATGCCTTCCTCAGGCCCCTCCTGACACCACCACCACACAGCAAGCTCCGGCACCTGCTCTCACTGTGACACACACATACATCTGTTTCTAAGCCGGGGAACCCTCCTGCTTGCCAACTTCACCCATGTGGGAGCTCAGAGAACCTCAGAAGGTAAAATATCCTATTTAATCTTATTACACAAGCAATTATTGAAACCAAAAAGTGGGTGGAAATAAAACTGCATTTACTTAGAAAACAAGCAAGCTGGGGAGGGAGGAGTCATGGGGTCTTGGCAGCTGGACCCAGGCACGGGAGCCCTGGGGCCGTGCGTAGGTCTAGCTTGCTGAAGGAAGCGATGCTCCCAATCTCTGAGCATCTGCACACCCACGCATAACCCCCACACCGCAGATGAGAACACTGAGCCCAGCCAGTCTCTAGCTCTCCCTCATGTAGCTAATCAGGGAGACCAGACAGAAGTCCAGGCAGGTGGAGTCCAGAAGACCCCTCCAGCCACTGCCTGAGCCTGGCAGGAAGCCTGCACTGGCTGTGATGGAGGCCGCCTCCGGCCATCACCTCTGCCCAGCCGGCTCACACGTAGGAAACTCAACTGCACTCAGTAAGCCTGGTCCTCCCTAGAGCCCTGGACTCAGCCAGCCTCACCTCCCCACCCTCCTATGCCTGCCTCTTTCCTTTCCTGTTACTCTTCTCACCCAGGTTTTCCTCTCCCAGTGAGGAAGCTACATGCCGTCCTCTCCTGAGTGGCTCCAGGCGCTTGAGTGTCACATTTACCTGGGCTGCCAGAGCCCAGAGCTAACACGGCCTGCTCCTGACCCTCCTGACCATGCCCATGTGGCCCTGCTCTCATCTCTGAGGCCCTGCTGGGGCATCTCTATCGATGCTGAACAGAGCGGACTGGTCAGATTTACCCACATTTCCCCCGACTCTTCACACCTTCTCACATCACCACACTTCCACCTGGAGTTCCCTTGTCTCCACCTGAAATGCACATTCAGAACATCCTTCAGCTATGATCTGCTGGTGGCAAACCCGTGCTTTTTTCTGAAAATGTCTTTTTTCCAGCTTAATTTTAAAGACGACCTCACAGTGTCAGCACTCTGTGCACAGCGAGGCTCTGGCACCACCACTTCTGCTCCTGGGCTGTTTTCAGGAGCTCACGGCTAGCGGGATTCTTGCTCCTGAGTGAACTGTCTCTCCTCTCTGGCTAGATTTACGGTCCTCTCTGTCCCTGTCATTCTGGAATTTCATTATGATGTCACCTATGGTATACTTCTTTCATGTTTCAAATTTCTAATTCTGATATAATTTCAAACTCAGATGAATTGCCAGCATAGTCCAGGGAGCTCTCGCATGTACGTTCCCGGACCCACTGGCTGCTCCCGTCTGCCCCTTGCTCCCTTGCCCCCAGCTAGAGCTGTGCGTGTGCAGCTACTGACAGCAAGGCAAAGACGCTGGCCCCTGGGCCCTCAGCACTTGCGTACATTTCCTAAGAACAAGGTTCTCTTATACAGCCACGGAACAACTCACATCAGGAAGTTATCATTCATATATTATTCTCTAATCCCTTGTCCACATTCAAATTCATGAATTGTCTCAATGATAGCCTTTATTGTAAATTATTGTGTTTTTGTTGTTGTTGTTGTTTTGAGATGGAGTCTCACTGTTGCCCAGGCTGGAGTGCAGTGGTGTAATCTTGGCTCATTGCAACCTCCAACTCCCAGGCTCAAGGAATTCTCTTGCCTCAGCCTCCCGAGTAGCGGGGAGTACAGACGCATGACACCGTGCCCAGTTAATTTTTCATAAAGATGGGGTTTCACCACGTTGGCTGGCCTGGTCTCAAACTCCTGATCTGAGGTGATCCGCCCACCTAAGACTCCCAGAGTATTAGGATTACAGGCGTGAGCCACCACGCACGGCCCACATTTTTTTCTGATGCAGGATCCAGCCCAAGACTGTGGTACATACAGCTGCCTTGCTCTTCAGTGACTGTCGCCGCTAAGACGGAGCAGCAGACCAGGCGTGGTGGCTCATGCCTGTAATCCCAGCACTCTGGGAGGCCGAGGCGGGCGAGTCACCTGAGGTTAGGAGTTCGGGGTCAGCCTGGCCAACATGGCGAAACCCTGTCTCTACTAAAAACACAAAAATTAGCCAGGCAGGGTGGTGGGTGCTTATAGTCCCAGCTACTCAGGAGGTTGAAGCACAAGAATCACTTGAATCCAGGAGGCAGATATTGCAATGAGCCAAGATCATGCCACTGCACTCCAACCTGGACAACAGAGTGAGACTCTGTCTCAAAAAAAAAAAAAAAAAAGAGCAGCTTCTCAGCCTGTGTTTAAGTTTGCCTTGACGTTCCTGGAGCTTGTGGGTCAGGTACTATGTAGGCTGCTCTCCGTGTGTGTCTGCTTTCTCATGAATAGAGGACGCTATGAACTGCCGGAAGAACACCACGGAACTCCTGCTCACTCCATCAGGAGGCTCCAGGGGGAGGTCTGTCCCGAGCCTGATGATGTGAAGATGGATCGCTGAATTAAGGAAGCACCTGC
Organism: Cacajao melanocephalus; assembly: GCA_963573385.1. NCBI lineage: Eukaryota > Metazoa > Chordata > Mammalia > Primates > Pitheciidae > Cacajao > Cacajao melanocephalus. Next base: position 33,325 of record CAUYLG010005563.1, on the reverse strand, counting down.
CAGCTTCCCCGCCGCAGCTACAACTTCCCTCTGTAATGGCTGCGTGGTTTACAGGGATGCCCTGAGACTAGTCTGAGCACATGCTTATGACTCCGACCCTGTCATTCCTCCCACATTTGTTAGTTGGTATCCTAAGAGCTTTATTTCTCTCTATGCATTAATTTAACATAAATAAATACCATTAAATATATTGAGATAGGTGTGCACTCACAAGTCTTGTTTTACTTGAGAGATAACTCATGACTATCACCATCTACTTGGATGTAGGCAGCAAGGTCTTCATGCAGGCTGGGGCCTGTCAGCGCCCTCACACTCACTGTGGACGGCTCTGTCCTCAGTTATAAAAGCTCTCAGCCTCTCTCCTCCTTCCAGAACTCTAATAGATGTGTTAGACTCTCATGGTTCCTGAATACATTGATTTTTTTTTTTTTTTTTTTTTTTGAGATGGAGTCTTGCTCTGTCACCCAGGCTGGAGTGCAGTGGCATGATCTTGGCTCACTGCAACCTCCACTTCCTGGGTTCAAGCAATTCTCCTACCTCAGCCTCCCAAATAGCTGGGATTACAGGCGCCCACCACTACACCCAGCTAATTTTTTTTGCATTTTTAGTAGAGACAGGGTTTCACCATGTTGGCCAGGATGGTCTCGAACTCCTGACCTCGTGATCTGCCTGCCTTGGCCTCCCAGAGTGCTGGGATTACAGACATAATCACCATACCCGGCCTCTTTCTTTCTTTTTACTTTTTAAGTAGAGACTAGGGTCTCACTATGTTACCCAGGCTGCTCTTGAACTCCTGGGCTCAAGCAATCCTCCTGCCTCAGCCACCCAAAGTGTTAGGGTTACAGGTGTAAGCCATGGTACCCAGCTTTTTTTATTTCTTAAAATAAATTACTAAGCATTAATGATTTTATCTTCTAAGCTTTAACATCCCAGCAGCTGAGCTGCTCCAGGGCCAACTCTGCCGCCTGCGGGTTCTGCGCGTGCTCTAGGAGTGCTGCTTCTTATGTGTCCAGGGTTCCGCAGAAATTACTTGAAACCCGAGATGAAGGTGAATTCTTCCAAAAAGTATTTTCTGTTTGCTTCTGTCAGATTCCAGTTCCCCCAGGAATTCTGTCAGATTCCTAGGGGAACTGCCAGCTGGGAGCTACTGATAACTAAACTCTCAGCTTGAGGCTTTCAGACCAACCAGGCCACCTATGAATCCTACAGAGGGTGTCCCCTTCCTAGTGCTGGGGACAGGAGATGCGGGAGTCCTGGTGCAGGGGAGAGGAAGTGTGGGTGGATTCACCCCTTACCGGTGTGGGTGCTGGGGACAGGAGGTAAGGGAGTATGCAGTGGATTCACCCTGGGAGGTGCCAGCTTTGGAGGGGACAGTCCCCACCACCCACCCAGCACGCACGCCTCCAGGAGGCCCTGGGCTTTGTCTTCTGATCTCCAGCCCCGCAAGGCTGAGAAAACCAAGCTCAGGCGAAGGTTCTCAGGGCAAAAGCTGGACACAGCACCCCATCTGTCTCTCAATTCTGTCACTATTAGGTCCCCAGGCCTCAGCACTTCCTCTTTCTTAGCCAGTGTGAGGCAGCATCTACAAGATGCTTTATGAAAATATCTCCCTGGCATTTTCGGCTGTTCCAGCACAGGTGAGCCTGGGTATCTCACCTAATGTTGCCAGAAAGAGAAGACCTTCCCCACTCGTCCTGCTCCTTACCAAGGAGGGAGCCTTTCTGGAGCAGCTGTCACTAGATCTGCTGGGTAAAGCTCCTTGCCCAAGAAGGGCAGCCTCCTCCACACAGCAGGAGGGCCTCCCAGCTTCCCTGCCTCAGCACACTGCAGCCACAGCAAGTTCCTCTTCCTGAAGGTTCTTCCTGCACCTGGAGACTTCCCCCAGCCCTGGAGACCCTGCCTCAGGTTGCATTTGGCACAGCTGCACCCCCAGAGCAGGCACAGATGCCATGAGGCCTCTATCCCGGGCCCTGAACGCAGCCTGTGCTCACCTGAACGCATTTCACATTGATGCCAGGACACACAAACTTCCTCCAGATGAGGTTGGCTCTGCTGTCCCCACAGGTGATGGGGTACACAATCTCAGCCTCCAGGTTCTCCCCCTCTTCAGCCATCTTCACTTCTCACAGGCGCATTGACAGGAAAGGGTAAAAACAGAAAATCAGTTACAACCTCTCCAAAGCATTTCCTGAAAATGCAGAAAACAGCTACTAACCTGGAAACCAAAATTAAAATTAAAATCCAGGAAGGCCTGAGACAGAGCCAAGGTGGGCAGGGCATGCTCATCGGTGCCCTGTTATTTTGAGTTTCAGGGTTAAACTCACTCAATGATTTAAATATAGTTACATTAACAGAATTCCATTAAACTATGGTTAAACTGAAGAGCCACTTAAGGAAATAAAATCAAACTTTAATTGAAACAATTCTAGGGAAACCTAAGGTTTTAAAGGTTCAGGGCCTTTAATCTCAGGCAAAAGAAAAATATTAAGAGTGTCATAAAGAATTTTTACTGGGCCAGGCGAGGTGGCTCATGCCTGTAATCCTAGTACTTTAGGAGGCCCAGGTGGGTCAATCACCTGAGGTCAGGAGTTTGAGAACAGGCTGGCCAACATTGTAAAACCCCATCTCTACTAAAAACACAAACATTAGCTGGGTGTGGTGGCATGCACCTGTAATCCCAGCTACTTGGGAAGCTGAGGCAGGAGAATCGCTTGAACCCAGGGAGCAGAGGTTGCAGTGAGCCGAGATCATGCCACTGAGCAACAGAGTGAGACTCTCTCTCAAAAAAAAAAAAACAATTTTTACTGGCCAGGCTTAGTGGCTCACACCTGTAATCCCAACACTTTGGGAGGCTGAGGCTAGAGGATCATGTGAGGCCAGGAGTTCAAGACCAGTCTGGGCAACAGTGGGACCCTATTTCTTTAAAAAAAAAAAAAAAAAAGTGTTTTTTAATTAGCTGGGAATGGTGGCAGATGCCTGTAGTCCCAGCTACTCAGGAGGCTGAGGCAGGAGGACCATCTGAGCCTAGGAGGTCAAGGCTGCAGTGACCAGTGATCGTGCCACTGCACTCTAGCCTGGGCAACAGAGCAAGACCCTGTCTCAAAAAAAAATTTTTTTTTTACTACCATTCACTGATAGTTGTAACAAACAGATACAGGAAAACAATGGTACCTGAAACAGTGAGAAGAAAACAAAATCCAAAGGAGGAGAGAGCTGCAAACTTGGGGCTAAGTGACTTTGCTCTCCTATTAACCACGGGCAGAGAAAGGGCTATCACTACAGACACATGGCAGGCCCCATCCCTGGGGGGCCCTGGGGCCTGGCCCTCACTCCTAAGGGCACACAGCTTGGGAATCAGCTGAACGAAGACCTTGTATATCTCTGGCTATTCCCCATTTTGAGTGCAGGACTGTCCTGTCCCGGCTGTGGCAAGAAGGCAGGCTTCCCACCCAGGGCGGCTTCCTACCTAACACGGCTTCCTTGAGCTGGGAGGAGGCTGTGAAGGCAGCGGCAGCTGCCGCCGCTGCATTTTCTGTCTCCATGTTATCTTCTGTCAGGTCAGCCCTGGTGAAGTGAAGGAAAGAGAAAAGAACCTCAAGATCCTGGAGGCATAACCTGTAGGGCACTTTTTTCCTGACAGCACTTGGCTGACGTGTTAGACTTTTCTCACTTCATTCAGAAATGGCAGAGGCCAGGTGAGGTGGCTCAAGCCTGTAATACCAGCCCTTTGGGAGGCTGAGGTGGGCAGATCACTTGAGATCAGGAGTTCAAGACCAGTCCAGACAACACGGTAAAACCCCGTCTCTACTAAAAAAAAAAAAAAAAAAAATACAAAACTTAGCTGGACATGGTGGTACCTGCCTGTTGAAGCTGGGATGGGAGAATCACTTGAACCTGGGAGGCGGAGGTTGCAGTGAGCCAAGATCACACCACTGCACTCTAGCCTGGGTGATGGTGCGAGACTCCATCTCAAAAAAAAAAAGGCCAATGCGGTGGCTCACACCCGTAATTCCAACACTTTGGTAGGCCGAGGCGGGAGGATCACCCGAGGTCAGAAGTTTGAGACCAGCCTAACCAACATGGTAAAATCACATCTCTACTAAAAATACAAAAATTAGCTGGGTGTGGTGGCTCGAGCCTGTAATCCCAGCTACTCAGGAGGCTGAGGCAGGAGAATCGCTTGAACCTGGGAGGCAGAGGCTGCAGTGAGTGGGGATTGCGCCACTGCACTCCAGTCTGGGCGACAGAGCAAGACTCGGTCAAAATTAAAAAAGAAAAAAAAGAAAAGAAATGGCAGAGGCTGTGTAGGTCAGAGGACTGAGCATGGATGGGCGTCAAGCTGGCCTCAGGAACACACACTTTCTGTTTGGTTTACAGTGGTGAGCACCCAGAACGGCACCTAGCAGGTAAAACCAGCAGGTGAGACCAGGCACGGTGGTTCACGCCTGTAATTCCAGCACTTTGGGAGGCCGAGATGGGCGAATCACTTGAGGTCAGGAGTTCGAGACCAGCCTGGCCAACATGGTGAAACCCAGTCTCTACCCGAAATACAAAAATGAGCCGGGCATGGTGGTACACACCTGTAATCCCAGCTACTCAGGAGGCCGCGAAAGGAGAATCATTTGAACCCAGGAAGCAGAGGTTGCAGTGAGCTAAGCTGGCACCACTGCACTCCAGCCTAGGTGACAGAGTGAGAGACTCTGTCTCAAAAAATAAAAAATAAAAAACAGAGGTGAAAGCAGAAGGATTCGTGGAGTCTCAAACTCCTGACCTCGTGATTCACCCGCCTCAGCCTCCCAAAGTGCTGGGATTACAGGCATAAGCCACCAAGCCCAGCCACAATTTTTTAAGAAAAGAAAAAAAACTTGGTGGTAAAATGCTTAAAACGTAAGGACAACAAACTGCTAATTTCCTGATATGACAAAGAGGTCCCACAGACCAATGTCACAGCACAACAGGGCAACGGAAAGACCACAAGCAGAGGTTCTGGAGAAGCCCTAGAAAGACACTCATGAAGAATGCAAACAGAAACAGCAGGAAATGCCACTTTTCCCCAGATAGCCCGCCCACGGGAAAGAACCAGCACCACCACATGGAGGGGAAAGCTCGGCGTGGATGACACTTTCCCCTAGACAGACAGCCCACGGGAAGGAACCAGCGCCACCACGTGGAGGGGACAGTCTCAGCGTGGATGACACTTTCCCCTAGACAGACAGCCCATGAGAAGGAACTGGCACCACCACGTGGAGGGGAGAGTCTCGGCATGGTGGTGCCAGTGTGGGAAGCAGGACTCCAATGCCATCCTCGATGAAAGCCCACCCGCAGCCTAGAAACACGCCCTTCTGACCCACACCTCCATTTCTAGAAATTAATCCTGCAGACAGCGTTCCCACATTTGCAAGAGGGTTGTCTGAAACAGGGAACCAGTCTCCAGTTTCCGGAACCTGTGAGAGCAGCTGCCTCAGGGGAGACGATATGGACAAGCTGGGAGAGGTCTGGGTGGAGCTTCCAGCTGTGCACCTCATAACAGCCAACTGTATGATGTGTGCACTTCTAAACTTCCAGAAGTTTGCTTAAAAACACACTCAAGGGCCAGGCAAGATGGCTCACTCCTGTAATCGCAGCACTTTGGGAGGCCGAGGTGGGCGGATAACCTGAGGTCAGGAGTTTGAGACCAGCCTGGCCAACATGGTAAAACCCCGTCTCAACTAAAAATACAAAAACTAGCCAGGCATAGAGGAAGACACCTGTAGTCCCAGCTACTTGGAGGCTGAGACAGGAGAACTGCTTGAATTCAGGAGGTGGAGGTTGCAGTGAGCCAAGATTGTGCCACTGCACTCCAGCCTGGGCAACAGAGCAAGACTCCATCTGAAAACAAAAAAAAAACAAAAACAAACAAAAAAATACACTCAGCCTCAGGAGGGCTCATGGGCACCCTCCCTGTTCTCTTGCCTTCAAGACCCCATGCCTCAGTCTCAGCACAGCACAGGTGCCCAGCACACAGAGGCCTGATGGTGCCCGTATCTCATGACTGGCATCTGGGGTGCAGAGCCTTGACTTCCCATCACTCACTCACAACGTAGACAAACAAGGACACAGGCCAAAGCAGTTAGAGCCAAGGGGAACACCTGTTCTGGGGGAAGCCAGCTCTGGGGAGGTGACTCTTGATCTAAACCTGGAAATGCCAAGAGCCATGGGGGTGGCTTGCACAGGCTGAGAGCAGGGCACCAGGGGCTCCCGGGGCCTCTCTCCTGTGGGGCAGGATGTGCCTGCAGGCAGAGCCGCACTGCAGGCTAAGGGTGAAGGGAAGTCAGGGAGCCCTTTGGATCCTTTTTTTTTGAGACAGGGTCTCACTCCCGTTGCCAAGGCTGGAGTATAGTGGGACAACCACAGCTCACTGCAGAGCTTCCAGTGAGCCTCCTGCCTAGGCCCCCTGAGTAGCTGGGACTACAAGTACACGCCACCATACCTGGCTAATTTTTTTTATTTTTAGTAGAGATGAGGTTTCATTATGTGGCCCAAATTAGTCTTGAATTCCCAGGCTCAAGTGACCCTCCTGCCCCAGCCTCCCAAAGTGGTGGGATTACAGGCGTGAGCCACGGCACCCTGCCACGCCCTTTGGATCCTTAAACAGAAGATTGATATGGTCAGATCTGTACTTGTAGAAAGAACACTGGAGTGGCTGGGCGTGGTGGCTCACGCCTTAATTCCAGGACTTTGGGACGCAGAGGCAGGTGGATCACCTGAGGTGAGGGGTTCGAGACCAGCCTGACCAACATGGTGAAACCTCAACTCTACTAAAAATACAAAAAGTAGCCGGGTGTGGTGGTGGGTGCCTGTAATCCCAGCTACTTACAGGCTGAGGCGGGAGAATCGCTTGAACCTGAGGGGCAGAGGTTGTAGCGAGCCAAGATCGCACCACTGCATTCCAGCCTGGGTGACAGGCCGAGACCTCATCTCAAAATAAAAATTTAAAAAAAAAAAAAAAAAGGCTGGGCGCGGTGGCGCATGCCTGTAATCCCAGCACTTTGGGAGGCCGAGGTGGGTAGATCACTTGAGGCCAGGAGTTCGAGACCAGCTTGGCCAACATGGTGAAACCCTGTCTCAAAAAAAAAAAAAAAAAAAAAAAAAAGGCTGTGCATGGTGGCTCACACCTGTAATCTCAACATTTTAGGAGGCCAAGGTGGGCAGATCATGAGGTCAGGAGATCAAGACCAATCTGCCTAACCCAGTGAAACCCCATCTCTACTAAAAATACAAAACAAAATTAGCCGGGTGTGGTGACACATGCCTGTAGTCCCAGCTACTTGGGAGGCTGAAGCAGGAGAATCTCTTGAACCCAGGAGGCAGAGGTTGCAGTGAGCTGAGATCTCACCACTGCACTCCAGCCTCGGTGACAGAGGAGACTCCCTCTCAAAAAAAGAAAGAACACTGGAGTGGACCACAGATTTTAGGGGCAGGAAGTGAGGCTGAGAAAAGAGGCCAGGGAGCCAAGTGCACTGGCGGAAGCCTGTGGTCTCAGTTACTAGGTAGGCGGGAGGATTGCTTGAGCCCAGAGTTTGAGAAAGCACTTGGGTGAGAAGACCACAGAGAGGGGACCAAGGGTCAAGGAGACAGCAACCCTGGACAGGGAGGCACCTGGTGACCTGCTGGCTCGCCCACTGGCCTGGAAGACAATGAGCAGAGCTGCACAGGACAGGAAGAATCTGGTTTGACTGTGGGACACCAGCTGGTGTCTGGCAGGGTCATCTTGGCCCAAGTGTAACCTGCACACAGAAGGCCCTCAGGGAAGTGCACTGAGCACCTATGCAGACGCCCACAGCCGTCCCTCCTCTGTTGGCCCTCTGGGCTCTCCCTCCAAGGGCAGCCACTGGCCAACTAGGTTTGCTGCTTTTGAATGTTATATAAATTAAAGTATAGGCCATGCCCTCTTTTCAGTCTGGCTTTTTTTTTTTTTTGAGACATGGTCTCCCCTGTGCAGTGGCTAAATCACAACTCGGGATTTAGCCCTTGACCTCCTGGGCTCCTAGTAATTCTCCCACCTTGGCCTCCTGAGTAGCTAGGACCACAGGCACATGCCACCACGCCCAGCTAATTTTTTTCTGTATTTTTTTGTAGGTCTCATTTTGTTGCCCAGGCTAGTCTTGAACTCCTGGCTTCAAGTGAACCACCCACCTCAACCTCCCGAAGTGCTGGGATTCCAGGTGTGAGGCACCGCACCCGTGACTCCTCTGCTCCACAGGCCTTGACGGCCGCTGCTGCTGTGAAGGCCATCACTGCTTCCTTCCTGCAGCCTGAAGTGTTCTGCTCTGTGAAGGCCCCACAGTCTGTATCTTTCAGATGGGGTCTGCAGCTCAGCAAAGAGGCACGTCGGTGGGGGGGGGGGGGCTCTAGTCCAGATGTAGGAATTGTTGGCCAAGCCTTGGTTGAGCAGGGGATCCCCTGTGAGAAGAGGCGGCCTGACCGTCCAAGCAGCAGCGGAGACAGGAAGGTCCCAGGAGGAAGCCGTGAGAGGCCTCAAGAAACAGCAAGGGCCGCTGACAGTGCAGAATGTGGCATGCACATCCACTGTGGCTGGAAAACAGCCATAGATCTGCCGCATCCCCCTGGAGAAGACAGGGTCGGGGGGCACTGAGAAGGGGCTGGGGATGAGGGAAGAGGAAGCTGCGAACGCAAAGGCTCTGCTTGGAGGGGTTGGAAGGAGAATGGGCTTTGCAAGATGGCAGGGAGAAGGGGCTGCCTTGAACACAGTGGCACCTCGCTGAGCCATGCCTGCCCGGGTGGCCCCTTTCCTGTACTGTGCCTGAGGTCCGCCTACCCGGCCCCTCTCGTGGTCAGAGCTGGAGCGCAGCCTCCACCCAGCCTTCTCCCTGTCAGCCCTGGTATCTGCTTCCTGGAAGGCCTGAACTGGCGCAGCTCAGAGCCAGTCCCTGAGCACAGGCACACGCAAACCCCAGGGAGCAGAGTGGAGCCATTGTTCTGTTCCTCCTGCTCACTCGTGATCTCTGCTCTGGAACTCCGGAAGAATAAATTCTCCTGCCCAGAAAATTCACCACTCTCTAGTTCTCAAAGTTATAGTTCACCTCACATAACCATGTGAGAAATGAGAGTTGATTAAAATTACAAAGATGGAGTCTGGTCTCGGACATATTAAGAATGACTCCCATGTGAAGAAGACAAACGGATAGCACGGCTCCGAGGAGGGTGCCTGAACTCCAAAGAGGATACCGACCTGTCGAGTCAGAACTCTGGACGGTGGAGAGGATAACAGAACAGGACCATGTGCCCTTCATATGACTGCTGGCCAGGACCCAGCCCCAAGAGTGGGAGGGAGGGAGGCAGGGGAGCCCCTGACAAGCCAGGGTCACAGTCACACAGCAAACCCCACCCAGGCCATGTGCAAATGCAGCCAGGAACTCTCCATGGAGATGGCCTGTGGGGCCAAAGAGGTGTGCAGATGGGGCCCCGTGAGGCCCCCACCACAAGCTTCAAAAGCACCCCTGTTGCACCTGCAGACGCGCCTGCTGCACTGAACACAGATCGTAGAAGGGACCCTCTCCCTGCAGGACAACAGAGCCTTCCATAGCGCTCAGGTGAGACGTGGATGAACTGGCATTTGCAGTTCAAACTTCATCTGAAAAATGCCCACTTTACTTAAAGTAAATGTTTGTGCAAGCTGCTGGCTACCTACCAGATGCCCGTCCTCTCCAACATATGGCCATTGCCACAGTGTGGCCGAGGGCAAGGCAGCCCCACCAGGCTTCATAAATAAGGAGCACTCCCAAGTTTCCCCCAAAATATTCAACTGGGAGAGGAATCAGCACCCACCAAGTTGTTAACTAGCTTCTACTTCCCCATCTTTTAAAAAAACAGGTAGCAAGAGGAAATCTCAACTTCCAGCTGGTAGAATAATAGCTATAATTCTCCACAAGAAAGAAGAGATCTTTAAGTCCTTCAAGACAGCCCTGCCTCAGCCATGCCCTCTTCTCAGGAGAAGGCACATGCAGCCTCTCCACTGCTCCATAAACGACTGTCCCATCAGGGCAGCACCTTGGCATCCTGGCAAAGGAACCTAAGACTGAAAAAAGCTCTCTGGTCCTTTATGGCTCCCTCCATCAAGACCAGGGGCTATTTCCCACCCCTTCCACTTGACTTTGGGCCAACCTTTGACAAGCTCTGACCAAGAGGCTGTGACGAGGCCCTACGGGGACCGTGGCTCCCCTCCTACTAAGCACACCCAGGCAGGGGACCTGGCAAAGCCTCGGCCAGCCCACCAATGCCCGGATATGCAAGTGAGTCCAGCCTGGACCTCCCCCTCCCCGGCGAGGCCCAGCAGCACCAGCCCAGACACAAAAACCTTAAGAAACGACCAGTGTTGGCCGGGCACAGTGGCTCACGCCAAGGTGGGTAGATCACTTGAGGTCAGGAGTTTGAGACCAGCATGGCCAATATGGTGAAATCTTGTCTCTATTAAACACACAAAATTTAGCCAGACATGGTGGTGGACACCTGTAATCTCAGCTACTCAGGAGGTTGAGGCAGGAGATTTACTTGAACCCAGGAGGTAGAGGCTGCTGCAGTGACCTGAGATCGAGCCACTGCACTCCAGCCTATGTGACAGAGACAGACTTGGCCTCAAAAAAAAAAAAAAGACAGGAAACACACCTGACTATTGCGACCTCACATGGAGCACTCCAGATAGTGCCTGACTAGTGTGACCTCACAAGGAGCACTCCAGACAGTGCCTGACTAGTGTGACCTCACAAGGAGCACTCCAGGCAGTGCCTGACTAGTGTGACCTCACATGGAGCACTCCAGACACAGTGGAGCTGGACGGTTTTCTTCAAACTAGGAATCCCCAGGGGATCAAATTGTTTTGCATCGGCCAGATGTGGTGTCTCACACCTGTAACCCCAGCGCTCTGGGAGGCTGAGGTAGGAGGACAGCTTGAGTCCAGGAGTTCAAGACTAGCTTGGGCAACATAGCAAGACCCCATCTCCACAAAATCAAAAAATTAGCCAGGAGTGGTAGCACATGCCCGTAGTCCCAGCTACTCAGAAGCCTGAGGCGGGAGGATTCCTTGAACCCAGGATGTCAAGGCTGCCATGAGCCATGACTGCGTGACTGCACTCCAGCCTGTGCAACAGAGCGAGACTGTCTTGAAAAACAAAAAATCATTTCACGTCCCCAGTTTCTCTACTGGCAAAAGACTCTGTCAAGGTTAAGAAATGGTTCTGACCCACAGAAATCTAAGAAAGGAAAAAACATAAAAAATAGAAAATGTAACAAAGAGACGGCCTCAGAACAAAGAACAAGCAGCACTATGGTTGTCACTCTTCCCTCACACCCTAGAAAGCTTTCCGGCCGCATCTGGCCAAAGGGCCACCCTGCACCTTTTTGGATGAGTGAGGCGCCTTCAAACAGGCCACCTGCACCTGCCCCAGAGCTGGTCCTGTCCTGTCCACCAGTGAACGCTCAAGAGAGGAGGGGAAGTCTCAAGGTTTTAATTCACCAGTCTCTGGATCAAGGGGTGCCATAACCAAGAAGCCCCAGCCACACCCAGACCCGATGTTGCCTGCATGGAGTGAGCTGGGAAGGACCAGGAAAAGGCAGGAGACAGATGGGTGGAAATGTCATTCTGTGGCCACAGAAATAGACAATGTTTTATAACTTCCTGCCAAGAGGAAGTCTTAGCTGCAGCCTCGAACCAGAGCCTTGTGATGCTGCTTGCGTCAGTCAAGGCAACAGGAGTGAGCAGGAGGCCTGCTTTCCTCTGCAACCCTTGGCTCACCAGGCAAAGAAATCCAGGCCTCCAGGTGGAAGTCACAGACCTGGCAAAGCAGAGGAGAGCCACCCAGCCGAGCCTACCTATGCCCCAGACCGCCTCCTTCCAGAGACCCCTGTGGCCGAGGCTACCCACACCAGCTTGCCGTGCTGTCAGCTAACGACAGAGTTGGTGGGGCCAGCCCAGACCAGTAGAACTACCAACCAACCAACAGAAGTAAAAGAAACCATAACGATGTCTTGTCTTAAGCCACTAAGTTTTGGGTGGTTTCTTAAACAGCAAAAGAAAATTGACACAATCATAAACAGAGCAAGCAAGAGAACTTGGCAATTACTTCCTCTATACTTCTCATTGTTCTTAAAAGAGTTAACTTAAGCATAAGATGTGATCAAATTCTTTTAACAACCTAGAAAAAAAGCTCATATTCAGCATTCATAAAGCAAAGCTAACCCACAGGAGCCGCCTTCCATAGTAACCACAGGAAACCAAGGCAGCAAACGGGACCCCAGCCTCCAGGGCACTGCACCAGCCATCAGCCGTGCTCCTGTGCCTGCACCTGCCCTGGTCCGTCACTGCCACCAGCCAGCAAGACACCCACAGAGGACAGCTCTAAGTCCACAATTGTGTGTGAAGATAACTGTGCACGAGAGGGAGAAAGCTTCAGGGAGATTTTTATTACTAATAACTTTTTTGTTTTCTTTTTTTTTTTTTTTTTGAGACTGAGTCTCACTCTGTCACACAGACTGGAGTGCAGTGATGCAATCTCAGCTCACTGCAACCTCCAACCTCCTCCCCAGAGCAATTCTCCTGCCTCAGTCTCCCGAGTAGCTGGATTACAGGCACCTGCCACCACACCCAACTAATTTTTGTACTTTTAGTAGAGATGGGTTGGCTCTACTAAACAGCCAGACTGGTCTCGAATTCCTGACCTCAACTGATCTGCCTGCATCGGCCTCCCAAAGTGCCGGGATTACAGGCGTAAGCCACCGTGCCCGGCCCATTTTTGTTTTTCAATAAAGATGTACTTAATGTTGAAACCTCCACATTTCAAATGGGTAACTCCAGTGTTCTTGATGCTCTGGTGACAGTGCTCATGAGACCTCTCTTTGGTGTGAGAGTCTAGAATGTGGGTGGTCTGGGCAGGAGGGGGAGGGAAGAGTGCAGGTTTCCCCTAGGACGTGAAAGCCACTCTGCACTCGTCACACGGGGAAAACACCCTCTCCATCAGATGGACCTTGGCTTTGGAGACGGGAGCCCAGGCGCCACTCAGCTGCTATAGTGAACTGTGATCCTCTGAGCCCAGCGGTGCACCTGCAGGACATCTGGCCCCATCTCCTTGTTCAGCCAGTTCATGAAAGAGACTTTCCTAAGTGACATGCTAAATGGGCTATGTGAGGACTAAATGGGATGGTCTCTGGCTGGGACAAACCCACAACAAGAGCCACTTTGCAGGGAAAGAAATCTTTTTTTCTTTCTTTTGAGACAGGATCTCACCCTGTCATGCAGGCTGGAGTGCAGTGGCATGACCCTGGCTCACTGCAGCCTCAACCTCTCTCAGGCTGGAGCAATCCTCCCACTTCAGCCTCTCATGAAGCTGGGACCACAGGTACATGCCACCACACCCAAGTACTTTTTGTATTCTTCGTAGAGCTGATGTTTTGCTTTGTTGTTCAGGCTGGTCTCAACTCCTGGGCTCAAGCAACCCTCCCACCTCAGCCCCACAAAGTGCTCAGATTACAGGCAGGAGCCACCAGGCCTCATCAACATAGGAAGAAATTTAAGTTTGAATCGAATATTAAAAGAGGAGAATTCATCAACATGGAAAGACAAAGATCATTAAAGCCAACCCAGAATGAAAGCCGCACGCACAGTGGAGTCTCATGTTGGTAACGGGAGGGACATGCGCAGGGCTCCAGGACACGATGCCCCACACTCCCTTCGTGGGGGTTCATTCAGCTGAACATGAGGACCTAAGGTGCTTTTCTACATGTATATGAATTTAACAATAAAAAGGTTTAAGGAGGCCGGGCGCAGTGGCCCACGCCTGTAATTCCAGCACTTTGGGAGGCTGAGGCAAGTGGATCACAAGGTCAGCAGATCGAGACTATCCTGGCTAACATGATGAAACCCCATCTGTACTAAAAATACAAAAAACTAGCCAGGCATGATGGCACCCGCCTGTAGTCCCAGCTACTCAGGAGGCTGAGGCAGTAGAATTACTTGAATCTGGTAGATGGAGGTTGCAGTGAGCCAAGATCATGCCACTGCACTCCAGCCTGGGCAACAGAGTAAGACTCCGTCTCAAAAAAAGGTTTAAGGAAAGAAAAATGTGTATGTTCCTATATAAACAGAACATCTGGAAAGATCTATTCTAAGGTGTTGGCAGTAGGAATCTCTGGGTAATAGCAATATGATTTTTATTTTTGCTTACCAGTACTTTCTTTTTTTCTTTCTAAATCACTCCAGCTATGAAATAATTTTCTACCATATATATTTTGTAATAAAAATAGTTATGTGTAATTTTTTTTTTTTTTTGAGACAGAGTCTTGCTCTGTCTCCAGGCGCCAGGCTAGAGTGTGGTGGCACAATCTCAGCTCAGGGCAACCACCACCTCCCAGGTTCAAGCAAGTCTCCTGCCTCAGCCTCCCGAGTAGCTGGGACTACAGGCACGCACCACCATGCCCAGCTAACGTTTGTATTTTTTAGTAGAGAGGGGGTTTGACCATGTTGGCCAGGATGGTTTCGATCTCTTTACCTCGTGATCCACCCGCCTTGGCCTCCCAAAGTGCTGGGATTACAGGTGTGAGCCACCGCGCCCGGTCAGTTATGTGTAATATTTTAAAAGCTGCACAAACTTCCTGATAAAATGGCAAATTAAACACATAAATGTGGGCCAGGCACAGTGGCTCATGCCTGTAACCCCAGCACTCTGGGATGCTGAGGCGGGCAGATCACCTGAGGTCAGGAGTTCAAGACCAGTCTGGTGAACATGATGAAACCCTGTCTTTACTAAATATACAAAACTTAGCTGGACGCGGTGATGCATGCATGTAGTCCCAGCTACTTAGGAAGCTGAGGCAGAATTGCTTGAACCCAGGAGGCAGAGGTTGCAGTGAGCTGACATTGCACACTGCACTCCAGTCTGGGTGACAGAGCGAGCCTCCGTGTCAAAAAATAAAAATAAAAATAAAAATAGCACTCAGGTGAATGGGCCCCTCATGGAAGTCATCACAACAATGCAGAGGGAAGAGCTCCCAAGCGTAAACCCAGAAGCCAGGAGCGGGAGGGCGCACGCAGATGCAGTCAGCAGCAAGGCGCAGACTGAGAGGCAGAGGCTGGCCGTGGGGAGATGACCAACACTGAGAAGCAGACGCCGGCCATGGGGAGATGACCAACACTCAGTGTACCCTCAAATCCCTAAATCTAGAGGCCTGGGGCATCAACTACCTCTGCCAGCAGGAATGAGGGACAGGAGATCAACCAAAAGACGTCCCACCCCACCCATCCAGCCAGATGCTATCCTTAGCCCCACGTGGCAGAAGACCCTGAGAGGTAGAGGCAGACCCCTGCCTACAGGACCCTGAGAGCTAGGGAAAGGCATTGTCCTGAACTGTGTCCCCCATAAAATTCATATGTTGAAGGCTTTACCCGAAATGTGACTGTATTTAAAGATGGGGTCTTCAGGAGATAATTAAAATGAGGTCATACCAGTTGGCCCTAACCCAATAAGACTTTGACCTGCTGGTGGTTTTTGTTTTTGTTTTTTGAGACAGGGTCTCACTCTGTCACTCTGTCACTCAGGTTGGAGTGCAGTGGCACAGTCACGGCTCACTGCTGTCTCAAACTCCTGGGCTCAGGTGATCATCGTGCTTCAGCCTCCTGAGTAGCTGAGACTACAGGTGCTTGCCACCATGCCCAGCTGGTGGTGTGTTGTGTTTTTTGTAGAGATGGGGTTTTGCCATCTTGCCCAGGCTGGTCCTGAACTGGGCTCAAGCGATCTGTCTGCCTCATCCTCCCACAGTGCTGGGATTACAGGCACGAGCCACCAGGCCTGGCCAATTGTGACCTTTTTTTTTTTTGAGATGGGGTCTTGCTCTGTTGCCCAGGCTGGAGTACAGTGGCATGATCTTGGCTCACTGCAACCACCACCTCCCGGATTTAAGCAGTTCTCCCGCCTCAGCCTCCCAAGTAGCTGGGATTACAGGCGTGCGTGCCACCATGCCTGGTTATTTGTTTTGTATTTTTAGTAGAGATGGGGTTTCACCATGTTGGCCAGGCTGGTTTTGAACTCCTTGACCTCAAGTGATCTGCCCGCCTGAGCCTCCCAAAGTGCTGGGAGTACAGGCGTGACCCACCACGCCTGGCCCCGTGACCTTCTAAGAAATTAAAGAGAAAGCTCTTTCTCTCTCCTTCCCTCTCCATCACAAGGACACAGCAAGAAGTCGGCCATCTGCAACTCAGAGAGTTCTCCCAAAAGCAGAACCTGGCACACTCTGACCTTGGACTTCCAGTCTTCACAACTGTAAGGAAAAATATCCGTGGCTGAGGCCACCCAGTCTACGGCGTTTTGCTATGGCAGCCTGAGCAGACTAAGACACATGTTGTCTGGGGCTCGGACCAGATCAAGAAGAAAGGCCTAAAGATGAGGATACTGAAGGTCCCAACCTGGTGCTGGACCACACCACTGTGGCCACGGTGTCACGGTGCAGGTGAGGAGACCTGGATATGCAACTGGACTGGACCTACCCAGAGCCCCCTTCCACCAGGATGCCTAGGTGGGTGACACGAAAGCTGGGTTCAGCTGGGACCAGAGCAGCCTCACCCCAGGTCAGGCATGACCCTAGGCTCCTTGCAGCAGCCCTAGGGCACCATGAGGGAGCTGTGTGGCCCTCTCTGACCAAGGGTCACTGCTGCGGCACTGTACTCATTGCAGGCCAACCCAAATCCAAGGGAGGAAACTTGGCCACTGCCTCTCTGGGCAAGAGTGGGGAGGTCACTGTGGAGTGTGTGCGGTGGGAGAGGTCAGGAAACACAATGGACACACACCTGGGAAGCCCTGAAGCTGTGTACCAAGGTGCTGACAAAGGGAAAAGGAGGACGGAGGTATGAACATCCAGCCGGGAGGCCCCACTCAGATGTCTGCATTTCTAGACATGGCCACGAGCTCTGCACATGAGGCAGAGAGGACTGGGTACTTCACACAGGTCCGTGGCCTGCTCTGCGATCGCACCAAGCTCCACCACCCTGACATGCAGGAGGGAGGGTGGTTAAAGCCTTGGGTCCGACAGGCTCCACAGCAAGGGAAGGACGGCAGGAAGGGACTCGGGGCCAGGTCCTCCCAGGTGGCAGCTGCCTGCACACCGTCCACAAAGGGAGGCCCGACCTGCACCGTGCAGGGGCCAACAATAGCCTAAAGTCTTCTTCTCAAAAGCCCTTTGTCAAACAGTGAGAAAGTCAAAAGCTCACGCTCAGTGATATGCTAAGGTCAGCGCGAAGATGCCACACATGAGACACAGCAAAGATGAGACCAGCAGGAAGACTGCCCTAGCCCAGAGCCCCAAAGCCCCAAAGCCCCAAAGTCCCAGAGTCCCAGAGTCCCAGAGTCCTAGAGCCCTCTGAGGAGGAAGAATGAGGATCACAGCCCAGGGCTGACTGTGCCTTTATCTCACCCCCAGCAGGGGGTGACATCAGCTCACAGCAGGAGCAGCTCTGCCACCTCTAGCAGTTCTACCTACGGGCGGCAAAACAAAGCTGGCAGTTTGGGCAAATGTTAGCTTTTTTGCCAACTCCCATTTGATTCGGACATCTGGTACAGAGATGAGAAAGAAAGCACTCACAGTTTCATGAAGAATGTCAAGAGATTCCCTGGCTCTTCAACTCCATTTCTGAAAGTTCAGCTCTCTGCCATCCCTACCGCTCCCTCTCACATGAGAAATCACAGCCTTTCAGGATGTGGAGCCCACGGCCGTACGGGTGCCGGGCGCAAGGCCTCCCCACAGCTGCAGCTGGGTCTTCTGTTCCCCACGCCATTTCTGCTTTTCTTCACTCTCTACTTACGCACACATTTGAGTCCAGTCTCAGAAGAACTGGAACTAGGAAAATCCTGACACTCAGCCCTTCCCACGTTAACGCCAGTTGCGCCAAGGACAGCCCAACCTGAGCCCCCATCAGCCTCAATGGCACTGAGGCCCGTGCTTACCCGTGAGGGGCCAAATTGGTCGTCACCAACACGGTCTTCACCCCCTCCACACCGCTGCCATCCACCGCAGTGTCCGGAGTTGTCACCACCACCACCTCCTCCATGTGCACGCTCACATCGGGGGTCGCCATGGCTCAGCAGGAGGGGACGCCCAGGCCAGCAGCGTCAGTCCTCCAGGGTCCCAAGTCCTGGAGGAAGCAAGGCAGGGCACAGGGTCAGAGTCATCTCCACATCTGCACAACATAATACTCACAAAGGCATCTCTAATCATCTGCAACACCCATCCTTAAGTCGCAAACTACTACCTCCTGACAAAAACAGGCAGTAACATAAGAGTTACTCCGGGCTCTGGTTCCGAGGACGGTGTAAGTGCACTCCACCCGTCTTTCCCACTGGATGAGCCAAAACCTTGGAGCAGAAAGCACAGAGCCACTCCCTCCACGTGGGGCCCACAGCAGGAGGACAGCAGGGGCCTGGAATTCCATGACTTCCCTGGTCGCAGACTCCCTGCTTGCCAGGTCTTCCATCTCTCCTGGCCTGAACTCAAAGCCGGCCCCAATCTGTGAACTGAGTTTCAGGTGCAGAAAGCACTCCAAGAAGTCCTCTCTGCTGGGGAATGGGAAGGGAAACCCATACAAGACAGAAAGAGAAGAGGGAAATGCCCTGGGTTTTGTGGTGGGGGAGGGGGGTCGAGACGGAGTTTCACTGGTCACCCAGGCTGGAGTGCAAAGGTGCAATCTCAGCTCACTGCAACCTCCGCCTCCTGGGTTCAAGCAATTCTCCTGCCTCAGCCTCCTGAATACCTGGGATTACAGGCACCTGCCACCATGCCTAGCTAATTTTTTTATTTTTAGTGGAGACAGGGTTTCACCATATTGGCCAGGCTGATCTTGAACTCCTAACCTCAAGTGATCCACCAGCCCTGGCCTCCCAAAGTGTTGGGATTACAGGCATGAGCCACCACACCCAACCTGCCCTGGGTTTTAAAATTACTATTTTGTCTTTGCTGGCGCTGCCTTCAGCAAGCCCAAGCCCCGGCTAAAACCCTGTGATAGTGGCAGTGGCCTGGCAGGCCCAAATAGCTTGGAGAGAAGGGAATCCTCCTCCTGAGTACAGGAATGGCGGCCCAAGAGCATGGGGACTCACCGCTGCTCTCTCACTCTCCATCCTCTACACAGCACAGGGAACACAAAAGCCCCTGGTTTCCAGCCAGAGGACAAGGAGCCTGGAGTCGCGTGTGTTGGAGGCGCTGAGAGGAGAGGGGAGCAGAGAGGACAGCACACAGCGGTGTGTGTGCACCTGGGTCATCCCAACACAGTCTTTAGGTGGTCCTGACCCTAAAGGGCAAAGGGAAGAGAACTGACCTACAAGATAGACCACTGTCCAGGTCTCAGATGGGCCCCACTGGTGCATATGGGGCAGATCCACAGTGCACTGGAAAGTCTCTAAATTAAACCAGCCTAAGAACACGGACATAGGAACAGGGTCCAAAATGTGCAGCCTTTAACAGGTCGATTTCTTGCTTTAAAAAAAAAAAAAGAGTCTACATTCTCTGTGAAAACTTAAACAAGATCCAAAGTCCACAGCATAATAGTCAAAGCATCCAGAACACGATCAAACTGCCTGACAAAGGGTAGTCTGACTGATTCTCAAAGGAACAAACACACAAAAGCAGCTGGCTCTGAGATAAACGTGGGATCCACAGGGGCTCTCAGGTGCTATAGGATGAGCTCCCAGAGTAAAGCCAAACATTCTCAACCAGGTGGAAAGAAAATCTTGGTATAGAAACAGGAGTTATAACCAAATGGAAATGTGAAAATTAAAAACTACAACAACCAAAAGAAAAAATACAAAGCTGGGATAGTCTCAGCTACTCAAGAGGCTGGGGCTAAAGGATCGTTTGAGCCGAGGAGACCAGGGCTGCAGTGAGCCATGATCACGCCACTGCACTCCAGTCTGGGCAACAGAGTGAGACCTGTCTCAAAAAACTAAAGAAAGTAGAATAGAAGTGACCAGGGGCTGGGGGAGGAGTATGGGGAGTTATTCTTTAATGAGTACAGAATTTCCGTTGGGGATGATGACATGTTCCAGAAATGGACAGTGGTGATGGCTGCACAATCACTGTAGGTGTCCTGAATGCTGGTGAATTGCACACTTAAAAATGGTTAAAATGGGGCCAGAAGCGGTGGCTCACGCCTGTAATCCCACCACTTGGGGAGGTCGAGGCGGATGGATCAACTCAGGTCAGGAGTTCAAGACCAGCCTGTCCAACATGGTGAAACCCCATCTCTACTAAAAATACAAAAAATTACCCAGGCGTGGTACTGGACGCCTGCAATCCCAGCTACTCAGGAGCCTGAGACAGTAGAATCGCATAAACCTGGGAGGCAGAGGTTGCAGAGAGCTGAAATAGCGCCACTGCACTCCAGCCTGGGCAACAAGAGTGAAATTCCGTCACACAGAAAAAAAAAACCTTAAAATTGTAAAAATTTTTTTAAGAGACGGGGTCTTACTATGTTGCCCAGGCTGGAGTGTGGAGTGCAGTGGCTATTCAAAGGTGCGATCCCACTACTGATCAGCATGGGAGTTTTGACCTGCTCCATTTCCAACCTGGGCCAGTTCACCCCTCCTTAGGCAACCTGGTGGTCCCCTACACCCAGGAGGTCACCATATTGATGCCGAACTAGTGCAGACACTCGATCGGCATAGTGCACTACAGCCCAGAACTCCTGGGTTCAAGCGATTCTCCCACCTCAGCCTCCCGAGTAGCTAGGACTACAGGCACACGCCACCATGCCCAGCTAAAATGGTAAATTTTATGTTATGTATATTTTACCATAATAAAAAAATTGTAATGCTATTACAACAGAATGACTTATTAGGATTAGATATAGACTAGAAAGTACAGAATATAAAAACTTTCTAAAGAAAGAAAACTTTTCATGGCCAAGCATAGTGTCTCACACCTGCAATCCCAGCACTTTGGGAGGCCAAAGCAGGAGGACTGGTTGAGCTCAGGAATTCGAGACCAGCCTGGGCAACACGGCAACACCTCATCTCTACTAAATAAATAAAGAATAAAAAACAGCCAGCCACGGTAGTGTGCATGCCTGTAGTCACAGCTACTCTAGAGGCTGAGGCAGGAGGTCACTTGAGCCCAGCAGGTCAAGGCTGCAGTGAGCCATAGTTGTGCCACTGCACTCCAGCATGAGCAATAGATCATGACCCTGTCACACACACACACACACAAAAAATTTTCCAGAACTTTAAAAATTATAATTGTTAATATAAAAATAGTATCACCTGTCTCTAGGACTGTAACAAACACGTGTCTAAGGACAGGAATGGGTCCACCCCAACCTGGCACACTGCAGAGAGTGCTGGCCCAGCCCTCACTAAGGGGAGGCATTCGCAGCCCAGCCAGGCCTCTGCAATTACCCCTTCAATGCCGGAACTCACCCAAACTGAACAACCAAGCACAAATGTGCCTTCAGGACTCAAGGTTCTTGCTATATCACACACAACCTACATTACCTAGCATGTGAGCATTTTTCTGCAAGTCTGCTAGGGAGAGGAAGTTTGCAGGAGAACAAAAGGACTTCAGTCCACCCTAGCTTCTTTTCCTCCATTCTGCAGACTGCCTTTTGTCTTGGCATGCACTGGACCAGTGGGCTCTACTGCTTCCTAACTGGGCATGGGTCTCCACACAACTCCAAGGTAAAGAGCCACAGGCAAGATAAAGGGGAGAAAAGAAAGAGCTATGACTTCCAGGGCCACCAATTGCAAATGGCAGCCAGTCTCTGAAGTAACCCTTGACCAGAGATCCAAGGAACCAAGAAACAGAGGTGATCTGAATGGAAGAGATGGTGGTTCGGCACTGTGAGAGAAAGACACATTCTCAAGAAAAGGAAGCAAAAAGAAACCGTGGGGAGCTGGGCACCACCTGCAGCAAAGACCCTGCACGTATCCTGGCGCCAGCCTGGCCTGGGAGAGCAGTGAGGGCAGCCCACAGTGAGTGTGAGGAGGGCTGTGGTAGGTTGGTATAAGAAGAGAAAGCACCCAGAGCCAAGAGAACACCAGTTAGGACTGCACATTAACGCTACTCAGGGAACGTATCTAAACACAAGCACTAAAGACTAGGGGCTAGGGACAAGAAAGCATTCCCCATTTCCTGTTTCAGGAGGGTATAGAAAATGAGTGATAGAAGGAAAATGTATTTTTTAAACGAGGAAAAAAAGATTTTAAAAAGTTGGAACATGAGCCGTTTACCATCACTCTAATTTAAATGGTGGCCATCTAGTAGGACAGAGCGCCTAAGGGGGAAAGGGGGCACACAGGTTGGGGGGAAGGGGGCACACAGGTGGGGGGAAGGGGGCACACAGGGAAACCCCTCCAGCTGCTGGCAAGCACACTTCCCATTAGGGCATGAGGGTCTCCAAAGACTGTCTTCAGATGCACATTGACAGACTTCCTTCATATTTCTAAAATATAATGTTTTCTTCGCTACCATAATTTCGGTGTTGTAGACTCAGGCTTCAAAATAAAGAACTTTAAACAAACATGAATAAGGAGCCACTTTAAAATTTCACTTAGGCAGGGTGCAGTGGCTCATGCCTGTAATCCCAGCACTCTGGGAGGACGAGGTGAGTGGATCACTGAGGTCAGGGGTTTGAGACCAGCCTGGTGAAAGATCAACTGCACTAAAAATGCAAAAATTAGCCAGGCATGGTGGCGTGCCCCATAATCCCAGCTACTCAGGAGGCTGAGGTGGGAGAACTGCTTGAACCGGGAGGCAGAGGCTGCAGTGAGCCAAGATCACACTACTACACTCCGGCCTGGGAGACAGAGCAAGATCCTGTCTCCAAAAAAAAAAATTAAAAATTAAAAAATTTGGCCAGGCACGGTGGCTCACGCCTGTAATCCCAGTACTTTGGAAGGCTGAGGTCAACGGTTCCAGACCAGCCTGGCCAACACGGTGAAACCCTGACTCTACTAAAAATTTTTTAAAATAATTTTTAAAAAGCCAGGCATGGTGGCAGGTGCCTGTAATCCCACCTACTTGGGAGGAAGAGGCAGGAGAATCTCTTGAACCCCAGAGGTAGAGGTTGCAGCAAGCCGAGATCACACCACTGCACTCCAGCCTGGGTGACAGAGCAAGACTCTGTCTCAACAATAATAATAACTAATTAAGAAATAAAAATTTCAGTGGGGCGTGGTGGCTCACGCCTGTAATCCCAGCACTTTGGGAGGCTGAGGTGGGCGGATCATGAGGTCAGGAGTTCGAGACCAGCCTGACCAACATGGTGAAACCCCCTCTCTACTGAAAAACACACAAAAAAATTAGCCGGGTGTGGTGGTGTGCACCTGTATTCCCAGCTACTTGGGAGGCTGAGGCAGGAGAATCACTTGAACCTGGGAGGCAGAGGTTGAAGTGAGCCAAGAGTGCACCATTGCACTCCAGCCTGGGCGACAGGACAAGACTCAAACTAAAAAAAAATAAAAAATAAATAAATAATTCACTTAAAATACTACTGATTCCCCAAGCTGACTTCTTGGGGTTTAACTCTCACTGAGGAGCCGCTACTTTGATAAGGTGAGCTCAGCAGGGGCAACTCAAGTCACTTCAACCAAAAGCTGCAAAGAGGCAGCAGCCGCCCCGCAGCCAGGGTCCTCAGCAGAGCTTCAGGGCTTTGCAGGTATTACACGTCAATGCACAAAACCGAATTCCAGCCTCTCCAACGGCAACGATACTAAAGTTCAAAACAATACGTACAAAAATTACCTCTCAGAAAACAGTTCAAGTCCCTGATACAACGATTTTTAGACACAGAAGCAGCACTACAGAGCATCTCACCCCACTGCCTTCCCAAGGGCGGGCAGCCCCTCCTCTCTCCCCGGCCTCTTCTCTTTTTTGAGATGGAGTCTCGCTCTGTCGCCCAGGCTGGAGTGCAGTGGCGAAATCTCGGCTCACTGCAACCTCCATCTCCTGGGTTGAGGCAATTCTCCTGCCACAGTCTCCCGAGTAGCTGGGACCACACACGCACGCCACCACGCCTGGCTAATTTTTTGTATTTTTAGTAGAGACAGAGTTTCACCATGTTGGCCAGGTTGGTGTGACCTTGGGATCCGGCCGCCTCAGCCTCCCAAAGTGCTGGGATTGCAGGTGTGAGCCACCGCGACCGGCCCAAGAAAACATTTTAAAACTAGTAGTCTTGACCGGCCGGGTCAAGGCTGATGGAATCGAAACTGTTGCAGTTGAAGTGTCAGCAAAGAAAGAGAACTTTGGCTCAACAGAAAAGTCAAGTCTGCTGCATGAATTATATAGTAACCAAATACAGAACAGGTCATGACTGACAACGGGCCCACATCAAATCAGTTCCGACCGGCGGGGTGCACACCACCAGGGGTCTACACTGACCCAGGTCCCGCCTATGGGTCTATACCGACACAGGCCCCTGTGGGGTGGTCCCTGCCAGTGGCGTCCCTGATGGTCGGGTCCCTGTGGGGTGGTCCCTATGGGTCGGCTCCCTGCTGGTTGGGTCCCTGTGGGGTAGTCCCTGTGGGTCGGGCCCCTGTGGGGTGGTCCCTGCGGGTCGCGTCCCTGTGGGGTGGTCCCTGTGGGTCGCATCCGTGCGGGTCGGGCCCCTGCGGCGTGGTCCCCAAGATGAGTCCACAGAGGAGGCCGCTGGAGCCCCAGCTCGCGCCAGCCCGCGGCGCCAAGATGGAGGCAGGAAGCGCCGGCGCCGCCACCGCCGCCCGCGCCCGCCGCCGCCCGCGCCGCCCGCCTGACGCCGCCGTCGCGCCTGACGCCGCCGCCCGCGCGGCCGCCCCTCCCCCGGCCCTCCCCTCCCCCCGCCGTAACGTCCTGACGCTCCGCAGGGACCCCTGACTGGACGGCGGCGCGTGAGCGGAGCGAGAGGCCTCGCCGCGGGGGGGCAGCGGGCGCGCCGGCGCCGCTTACCTGGGGCCGCGCCGGGCCTGCTCAGGCACCCAGCGGGGGCGGCGGCGTCGGGAGCTACAGCGGCGGCGGGCGGCGGCTGCGGCCCGGGCTTCGCTCCTTGTTGGGGATTCGGCGGCGGCGGCGGCGGCGGCGCGGGCGCGCGCTTCCTAGTGACGCAGGCGGCGGGGCCGCGCACGCACGGGGCTGGGCGGGCCAAACACTTATTTGGCGCTCCCGAGGAGGAAGGCGGGGCCGTGAAATAAGGCCCAATGGGCCTCGGGGCGCGTGCGCGGACCGACCCTGTCGTGACGCCACCGGCTCCTAGTGCCACTGGCTCCTGGTCCCCCTGGCCCGGGTCGGGCGTCGCCTTCCCGGTGCGGGCGGCCTGGCCAAGGGACGAGGGTCAGTGGACGGACGGCGCCAGGGAGTAGTGCCCACGCGCGGCAGGGCAGTACCTTCAGGCCCCCAGTACGGGCACCCCTCGCCGGACGCTGCTGTAGGTGAACGGGCGCAGACGGGACTCGCCTGCGGGGCGGACGCCTGGATTCGAGGCCGTGGAGGAAGACGCTGTAGGGTGTAGGGGACTCGCGCGGAACATGGCGGGCGGCTCAACCAGCCACGGCGCTCCCAACGTAGAGGGCGAGAGGCATCTGAGAGCGGCCAGGAGGGAGGGCACCGTCACCCCTCAAGCTGTCACCCCAATCCCACTGCAGTCCCATAGCCGGCACCCCGATCCCCACCTAGTCCCACAGCCGGCGCCCACCCCGATCCCACCCCAGTCCCACAGTCGGCACCCTGATCCCATAGCTAACATCCCGGTCCCACCGCTGTCCCACAGCCGGCACCCCGATCCCATAGCTAACACTCCGAGTCCACCCCAGTCCCGCAGCCGGCACCCCGATTCCATAGATGACACCCTGGTCCCACAGCCGGCACCCCGATCGCATAGCTGACACCCCGATCTCACCCGTCCCACAGCCGGTACCCCGATTCTATAGCTGACACCCAGTCCCACAGGCAGCACCCCGGTCCCATCCCCGTCCCACAGCCGGCTCACCCCGATCGCATAGCTGACACCTCGATCCCGCCCCAGTCCGGCAGCTGGCAGGCCGATCCTATAGCTGACCCTCAGTCCCGCAGCCAGCACCCTGATCCCATAGATGACACCCCATTCCCACCGCCGTCACCCCGACCCTGCTCCAGCCCCACAACCGACACCCTGATCCCACCCCAGTCCCGCAGCCGACTCGGATCCCGTGACACTCCTCCAGCCCCCAGGGCTCGTTTGTATGTTTCATTGGCAAAGGCTGGGGCTGGCCCTGTGGGCCTCTGTGCTGGGTTTCTTCTCTGCACTGCAAGGCTGGCTCTCCTGACCTCTTCCATGTGTGATCCAGCACCCTTGCACTTGCTGTCACCCTGCCTGTCTGCAGGATCCCGGGTTCCGTATCAGGGACTGAAATTAGTCAGAAAATAGGAAATGTGTTTGTCTGGGATGGAGCCCTGACCCCTGTGCTCACACTATAGGAGGAAGGCTCAGCAGGCTGCCTCCCAGAATGGGAGGTTCCCAAGCCAGCCATACTTCTGAGGTGCTGCAGTCAGAGCTGCAATTGCATTCTGTTCTCAGTAAAGTAGAATGTGCTCAAGCCAATGAAGAAAAGGTTTTTGGGTTTGTTTTTTTATAGATGGAGTCTTGCTCGAGTGCAGTGGCATGATCTCGGCTCACTGGGTTCAAGCGATTCTGCCTTAGCTTCCCAAGTAGCTAGGATCACAGGCACCCACCACCATGCCCAGCTAATTTTTGTATTTTTAGTAGAGATGAGGTTTCACCATGTTGGGCAGGTTGGTCTGGAACTCCTGACCTCATGACCCTCCCACCTCAGCCTCCCGAAGTGCTGGGATTACAGGAATAAGCCACTGTATTTTTTTTTCCAGAAGCCCTAGAAGCTAGCCACTGTATTTTTTTTCATTAGATTGGCTGAGCAAGGTGGCTCATGCCTTTTACCTCAGCACTTTGGGAGGCCAAGGAGGGAGGATCACCTGAGGCCGGAGTTCAAAAGACCAGCCTAGGCAACAGAGTGAGACTGTTTCTGGGAAATAATTTTAAAAATTAAACTATTGAGCCTTTGTCAGTGCTACTATTTTACTACCTGGTTAATGTGAGAGCTCATACAGTTTGTGTGCTTGCCATTTATCTGAGTTTACCTGTCCTCATATTTTGGGAATAAATGCCAATAAAGTCAAAGAGGCGTGCTGGGGGTGCCTGGGGATGGGAGGGCAGCCACAACTAGCCTGCTGAGGTCTGACTGGGGTGAGCCCTGGGGCCTGTTCTGCCTCCTTCACTCTGGGTGTCCTTATCCCCCGTTCCTCCCACTGGTCCAGGACCCTCACTTCCAGGGAGGCCCCGGTCACGAGGCTGCAGACCTGAGAGAAGAAAGAAGCCAAAACACCACTATGCGAAGGCACAACCTGCCCCCTTCTGCAGGATCCAGGGGAGGCATGAGACCCTGAGGTTTAAGTTCCAGATCCTAAAAATCAAACCTTCAAATGGTCCAATCTACTCAGAGTTACAGCTTCTGTTTATTCCAAAGCTTGAAGTTCTGAGTCTGCCTGAGGTGCGTAAGGAACTCTCACAGGCCGGGCTTTTTTCTCTAAAACTTGAGTCCCCAGCAGCTGAGGGGAAGAGAAAAGTGTTCTTCAGATTAATTCATGTCATGAGCTAGAGCTGTTGTCTGAACGTGGTGTGCCCTGCAGGGTTGACTTTTGGAAACCCTAACTCACAAGGGAATGGTATTAGAAGAGGGGCCTTTGGGAGATAATCAGGTCATGAGGGTGGTGCCCTCCTGAATGGGATTAGTGCCTTTGTGAAAGGGACCCCAGAGCGACCCTTAACCTTTCCCCGACGTGAGAGCACAGAGAGAAGGGGCTGTCTGTGAACCAGGAAGTGACTCCTCACTAGACGCTCCTGACATCTTAATCTTGGATGTCCAACCTCCAGAGCCATGAGTAACAAATTCCTGTTTATAAGCCACCTAGTGTGTGGTATTTTTGTAATAAGCAGCCTGAGATAGCCAGTGTTACTGAGCATCTACAAAGTAAGGAAATGCTTTAAAAACGATGGAGCCTTGTTTTCTTTCTTTTTTGAGACAGAGTCTCACTCTGTCATCCAGGCTGCAGTGCAGTGGCACAGTCTCCAGCTCACTGCAACCTCCACCTCTGAGGTTCAAGTGATTCTCGTGCCTCAGCCACCCAAGCAGTGGAATTACAGGAGTGTGCCACCACGCCCAGCTAATTTTATATTTTAAGTAGAGACCAGGTTTCTCCATGTTGGCCAGGCTGGTCTCGAACTCCCGACCACAGGTGATCTGCCCACCTTGGCCTCCCAAAGTGCTGGGATTACAGGCATGAGCCACTGCACCTGGCCAACTTTGGTATTTTTTAGTAAAGTCACGGTTTACCATGTTGGCCAGGGTGGTCTCCAACTCCTGACCTCAGGTGATCTGAGGCCTCCCAAAGTGCTGGGATTATAGGCGTGAGCCACTGTGCCCAGTCAAAAGATGGGGCCTCAACAGAGAACAGAGGCCCAGCCTGAAGGCTCCCACTGGCCAGCGCCTGCAGAACATCAGCAGCCATGGCATGGCGCAGCACTGGGTATGACCCACGGCAAGAAAAAGGGCCTGGGAGTCCGTATAGATATAAATAAGTAGGAGTGGAGAGACCAGACGGCTCTTCCTTGCAGTGGAATTCCAATTATTAAGTGTAGGAGAAAATAGAAAACCACCATTATTTGTTACAAACTCCACTGATAGGTGCTAAAATTATTGGGCAGAAGTTTGAAGTGAAATGAGATTTGCATGGTCTCAAAATATCACCTCTGCCAGGCATGGTGGCTCATGCCTGTAATCCTAGCACTTTGTGAGGCCTAGGCGGGCAGATCACGAGGTCAGGAGTTCGAGACCAGCCTGACCAATATGGTGAAACCCTGTCTCTACTAAAAATACAAAAATTAGCCTGCCCTGGTGGTGGATGCCTGTAGTCCCAGCTACTCAGGAGGCTGAGGCAGGAGACTCACTTGAACCTGGGAGGCAGAGGTTTCAGTGAGCTGAGATTGCTCCATTGCACTCCAGCCTGGGCGACAGAGTGAGACTTTGTCTCAAAAAAAAAAACAAAAACAAAACAAAACAAAAAACACCCCACACATACAAATAAATAAAAAGAAAAGAAAGTGTTGACTGCAGGCTGGGCAAGGTGGCTCACGCCTGTAATCCCAGCATTTTGGAAGGCCCACGTGGGTAGATCACCTGAGGTCAGGAGTGCAAAAACAGCCTGGCCAACATTGTGAAACCCCCTCTCTACTAAAAATACAAAAATTAGCTGGGCATATGTATACCTGTAGTCCTAGGTACTTGGGCATCTGGGGTAGGAAAATCACTTGAACAGGGGAGGTGGAGGTTGCAGTGAGTCGAGATCACACCACCACACTCCATCCAGCCTGGGTGACAGAGTGAGACTCCAAAAGCAAGAAAAGAAACATAGGTGGGACCCTCAGTGTGTCTTTAGGGCATGATGGGTGAGGTATAGTACTGGCCCCCTCATGTGAAAGTAAACAAAAGCCGACTCTGTGTCTACAGGGAAACACTCACACTCCAGCCGCAGTCAATCCCTCACTCCCACGGGGACGGCTGGACCAGGGCGGGGGCTTTGGTAGCACCCATGTCTTGGGATCACAATGTGGTTGACAGCTTGGGGGTCTTGTACAAAATGCCAGCTCCTCCCATTTGATTTCCTCATGGGAAGGATTGCAGTATTACAATACACAGGCTGGTGCAAGAGATCATAATACCCTTTTCTCTTTTTTTCTTTTTTTTAGATGGAGTTTCACTCTCATCACCCAGGCTGAAGTGCAATGGCGAGATCTTGGCTCACGGCAACCTCCGCCTGTCTCAGCCTCCTGAATAGCTGGGATTACAGCCACGTGCCGCCAGGCCCAGCTAAGTTTATATTTTTAGTAGAGACAGGGTTTCACCGAGTTGGTCAGGCTGGTTTTGAACTTCTGACCTTAAGTGATATGCCTGCCTCATGGCCTCCCACAGTGCTGAGATCACAGGCGTGAGCCACGGTGCCCAGCCTCTTGTCCTTGTGGTTTTTTTGTTTGTTTGTTTGTTTTTTTGAGACAGAGTCTCTGTCACCCAGGCTGGAGTGCAGTGGCACAATTTCGGCTCACTGCAACCTCCGCCTCCCAGGTTCAAGCGATTCTCTTGCCTCAGCCTCCCATGTAGCTGGGATTATAGGTGTGTGCCACCATGCCGGGCTAATTTTTTGTGTTTTTAGTAGAGACGGGGTTTCACCATGTTGGTCAGGCTGGTCTCAAACTCCTGACCTTGTAATCCACCCACCTCGGCCTCCCAAAGTGCTGGGATTGCAAGCATGAGCCACCATGCCCGGTCATCCTTTTGTTTTGCAGTGATGCAATGAACATGTCTTATATTTGTAACAAGAAAAAAAGGCTAGTGTAATAATGCCTATCCTGTTTTTCCCAGAGTAGACATTATGAAGATTAAAAAACATTTTAAAGTGTTTTGAAAATAGTAAACTATGCTATACACACAAAGTTTTAGTGACTAGAAGTACAAGTTTATCGTTTGTTGAGGCAGGCCCTACTGTGTCTCCGAGGCTGGAGTGCAGTGGCACAATCATGGCTCACTACAGTCTTGAACTCCTGAACTTAAGCGATCCTCCCACCTCAGCCTCCAGAGTAGCTGGGACTACAGATGAGCACCACCACGCCTGGCTAGTATTGGTATTTTCTGTGGAGATGGGGTTTCACCATGTTGCCCAGACTGGTCTCAAACTCCTGGGCTCAAGCAATGCTCCTGCCTTGGCCTCGAAAAGTGGTGGGATCACAACTGTGAGCCACTGCCTCCGGCTGAGTTTCCGTTGTTTGAAGCCACTTCATTTGTAGTACTTCTTACAGCAGTCCCAGGAAACTAAGCAACTGTGGAACATTAAACTTGTTTTCCTTTAGCAAAAGGAGAAGCACTTGTGGTTTGCAGCAGCTTTTCCTATGCTCACTTCTGCACAGCTGCACCTATGACTGCCTGACTTAAGTGCACAGCAGGCAGGGGGAAGCCTGGTTGAGTCAGGACTCTGCTTGTGCCGTATCCTCACCTGCTCTGCTGGACACCCCTGTTTTGGGGGCACCCACTGCTGCCCCAGACACCTAGCAAGCACCAGCTGTGTCCAAACATACAGGGTCACTATCTTGGCCCATTTCGTGCTGCTATAACAGAGTGCCACAGACTGGGTAATTTATACAGAACCGGGTAATTTATTTCCTTAAAGTTCTGGAGGCTGGGAAGTCCAAGATCAAGAGGCCATCAGGTCAGCAGCTGGTCTCTGCATCCACGATGGCGCCCTGACCACTGTGGCCTCATGTGGTCGGAGAGAGAGAGCCTGCTCCCAGGAGCCCTTTTAATAGAGCAGAACATGGCTGCGCTGTGGATTAAGTTTTCAACACAGAAACTTCAGAGGGGACACATTGAGATCATAGCAGTCACTCCAAACAGAGTGTCTGAGGTAGTTTTAAAATATGTTCACGGACTGGCCAGGCACAGTGGCTCACGCCTGTAATTCCAGCTACTCGGGAGACTGAGGCAGGAAAATTGCTTAAACCCAGGAGGCGGAGGTTGCAGGGAGCTGAGACTGCACCACTGCTCTCCAGCCTGGGCAACAGAGTGAGACTCCATCTCTAAATAAATAAATAAGAAATATGTTCACAAATTTTTTAACATTCCTCACCTCAAAAGCTGCAGCCCAACTCCCTCCAAAGCTTGAGTCCTCTCAGTGACTCAGTTCTAACAGCAGAAATTTTGTGGCTCCCCACACCAGCTTCCCCCCTCCCCTTTGCTGGCTCTAGGGGACCCAGCACCATGTTTCCAGGGCACTCAGGCAGCCCTGGATCGTCCATGTGGTGAG
The DNA here is from genome assembly GCA_963573385.1 of Cacajao melanocephalus. Taxonomy (NCBI): domain Eukaryota; kingdom Metazoa; phylum Chordata; class Mammalia; order Primates; family Pitheciidae; genus Cacajao; species Cacajao melanocephalus. Next base: position 1,429 of record CAUYLG010005563.1, on the reverse strand, counting down.
GAATGGAGGCCCCCTGCCTACAGCCTCGGAAGGGAGTCTTCTCAGAAGGAGATGCCCCAGCCCCTGCCCAGCCTTCAGATGGCCAGGGCCTCAGCCAATGTCCTGACCACAGCATCATGAGAGACCCCAAGCCAGAATCCCCCAGCTTTTGTACTCCTGACTTCCAGGAACTGACAGGCAGCATTCATTGTTAATTAAGGGGTGGCTCGTCATGTGCAGTAGGTCACCAAACAGCTCTGTCTGGCCTCCCAGGAGGGGCCTGCCTTTCCTTTCCTTCATGGGAAAAGTGTGATCGGTTTGTGAAGAAGTCCCTGCCCCCATCTGATGCCAGAGGCTCCACATGGTGACTGTCACAAACTCCATCTGCCCCTCAGTGCCTTGCCAGGCCCCTGGCCTGTGATCAGCCTGGTCTTGTGGGAGGCCAAGGCCCATGTGTCTGTGTGCCCAGGATACAGGCATGCTGTATAAAAATTCTTTCAGTGTCTTTGTTTTTTTTCCCCGCCATGCTCTTCTCCCTTGCAGATTTCTCGTCTCCATGTCTCCTGCAGCTGAGTTCTAGGTCCTGACTTGCCCACCTCTCCCTAGACTGGAGGAGAAGTAGGCAAGTGTAGGGCTGTGGAAGCCCCACAGGGTCGTGGGGTGTCCCTTATGCTGTGTTGAGGTGCAGGATCTGAGAAGAGGACACTGAAGAACTGGTGAAGAGCATCTGGACTCGGGGTCCATACCACCTGTGAGTGGAGATCAGCAGCAGCCCCCAAATGCCCCAGAGCATCTGTATTTATTAAGTACAAGCAGAGGGCAGGGTCATGTGTGAGATCATCATCTATAGGCTTAGTGATAGGGCATACATAATCATGTGAGTCACAAGCGAGGGGACCACCCCATATGTCACCTGGGCAGAGAGGTGGGCCATGCTGTGCACAGTAGTAGAGGGTAGTGTACAGAAAAGGGGTCCATCCCCATTAGGTCACTGAGGCAAGGAGGTGGGCTGTGTGCAGCAGGTGTCGTGCACAACACTTCTTATCTAGGGGCTGGAGACTTCAAAGGATGTCTAATAGAAAGATACTGTAAGCCAGTGCAGTGGGAGCTGACAGCTTTGTGCTCTTCTCTTAAGATATTTATGGGAGGATGATTTGAGCTAGCACAGAAGTGAGAAAAGACTGACAGGGTGTACAGCCCCCGTGACTGGCCACACCAGAGGGGTTCTTCTCCCTCAGTTACTTCCAGGATTTCAGGCCTGAGGCCTACTTTCCACAGGAACTAGATGCAAGGTACTACAACTCCTTTATCAGGAGGAGAGGCTCTTGCTCCAAGCCTGCCATACAGCGTATGCCCTTTCAGGCAGGGACGCCACCGCCTGGGTCTTTGGTTCTTGTCCTGGTCTGGCTGTTTTCCCATGTACTGCTTCTGTTCTGTGACTGCTCTAGGC